>OZ038515.1:74315571-74348071 GCA_964036315.1 Acanthosepion esculentum
GGTCTGATGTTCTGTTTTCATGACGAGAAGGAAGAGGGGAATTTTATAGCAACGGATACGATTAGCACATCTTTTACAGGTGGGGGGGGGCGTGAATGATAAGGACCATGATTACTTGCAATGGCGATAAGACGTAGGTGTGAGAAAGAAAGAAAGAAAGAAAGAAAGAAAGAAAGAAAGAAAGAAAGAAAGAAGATGGACACTGGAAAAAGAAAGAAAGAAAGAAAGAAAGAAAGAAAGAAAGAAAGAAAGAAAGAAAGAAAGAAGATGGACACTGGGAAAAGAAAGAAAGAAAGAAAGAAAGAAAGAAAGAAGATGGACACTGGAAAAAGAAAGAAAAAAAAGAAAGAAAGAAAGAAAGAAGATGGACACTGGGAAAAGAAAGAAAGAAAGAAAGAAAGAAAGAAAGAAAGAAAGAAAGAAAGAAAGAAAGAAGATGGACACTGGAAAAATAAATAAATAAAGAAAGAAAGAAAGAAAGAAAGAAAGAAAGAAAGAAGAAGATGGACACTGGATAAAGAAAGAAAGAAAGAATAATAAGAAGAAGGGAAGAAGTAATGAATGAACGAAGCAAAAAGAAAAAAAGAAAGAAAGAATATAAAAAAGAATAACAAATAATAAGAAAGTAATGAATGAATGAAAATAAGAAAGAAAGAAAGAAAGAAGGAAAGAAAGAAAGAATGAATGAAAGAATAACGAATAATAATGAAGAAAGAAGGAAAGAAAGAAAGACGATAGGCACTGGAACAAGCAAGCAAGAAAGAAAGAAAGAAAGAAAGAAAGAAAGAAAGAAAGAAAGAAAGAAAGAAAGAAAGAAAGAAAGAATAATAATAATAAGGGAAGAAGTAATGAATGAACGAAGAAATAGAAAAAAAGGAAGAATACTAAAAAAATAACAAATAATAATAAAGAAAGAAGTAATGAATGAATGAAGAAAAAGAAAGAAAGAAAGACACTGAAGCAAACCAAGAAAGAAAGAAAGTAAGAAAGAAAGAATACAAAAAAGAATAACGAATAATAATGAAGAAAGAAAGAAAGAAAGAAAGAAAGAAAAAAGAAAGAATACAAAAAAGAATAACGAATAATAATGAAGAAAGAAAGAGAGAAAGAAAGAATACAAAAAAGAATAACGAATAATAATGAAGAAAGAAAGAAAGAAAGAAAGAAAAAGAAAGAATACAAAAAAGAATAACGAATAATAATGAAGAAAGAAAGAAAGAAAAAAGAAAGAATACAAAAAGGAATAACGAATAATAATGAAGAAAGAAAGAAAGAAAGAAAGAAAAAAGAAAGAATACAAAAAAGAATAACGAATAATAATGAAGAAAGAAAGAAAGAAAGAAAGAAAGAAAAAAGAAAGAATACAAAAAAGAATAACGAATAATAATGAAGAAAGAAAGAGAGAAAGAAAGAATACAAAAAAGAATAAGGAATAATAATGAAGAAAGAAAGAAAGAAAAAAGAAAGAAAGAAAGAAAAAAGAAAGAAAGAAAGAATACAAAAAAGAATAACGAATAATAATGAAGAAAGAAAGAAAGAAAGAAAGAAAGAAAGAAAGAAAGAAATACGAACAAAAAAATAAGAAGTAAGAAAAGAATAAGAATGAAGGATAAAAAAGAAAGCTGTAATGAATGAATGAAGAACATGAAAGAAACAAACAACAAGAATGAAGAAGAAAATGAGAAATAAAAAAAATATGAAGGAAAACCGAGATATGGTCGAAGATGTCTTGGATGAGAACCCGGAATACAAGAGACAATTTGGAATTATCATTATACGTCTGGCGGCCATGTTGTGCGAGCAGGCAGCAGAGAAAGAAAGTAAAGAGAGAGGCGGTGTTGGGGGATGACAACGTCGCTTTTTATTACCATTAAGCACTTAAAGAATCCTCACTGCGAAGAACAGCCTTAAGATATCTAAACTTATTGTGGTTATCTTTCGCTTTCCATTCTAGCAAATTCTTCGAAATGAGTACCGTTTACGCAACATCTTTCTCTTGATTCGACTAATTAATGGACGCTCATTATTACAGACGAATTATCGCGCGTAAACATGGCCGCCTAGTTAGGCAGCTCAACAGAGTATTGGCAAGTTTTACAGTTCAAAAGATTGGTTGTTGCATGAAAATTATTAGCTCCAATTTATAGCGGATTTGCCCAAAGCAAAAAAGGCTTATAAAATCCTATTGTTATAAATGTTTCAGGTTCCATCTAGTATTTCGGGAAAGGAATGTTTAGTGACGAAATGGAGAGCTTCTTTAACTTACTTTTTATTGCATGAGATGATTTCAGAAAGAAAAATAAATCCTCTTTTACAAAAGAACTCTTGTAGAGACAAAATGGTGGTTCAGGTGACGTGATGGCGAGCGGCTCTGAACAATAAATCGCGTGAGCCGAGTTCGAATTTCAGACGTGTTCATTACATTCACTTCCGACCAAATACCCTCGTATAAATCCTGCTCATCCGCCCCAGCTACGGATTAAATCGTAGAGCAAACTCGGCCTTTTAGCCGTATTTGTCAAACAGTCAATTTTGAATTCAAAACCAAATGTTGCTCTGGCGTTGCAGATAGACATTCGGAAAGATCATGCAGCGTCGGTATTATTAGAGACGAAAAGAAAAATCATTTAAAATGTAATTTTTGCAAACTCATTTTTCATTTGTGAATTTGCATCGTGACATTGACCTTCAAATTAAACTTTTGGAATAGAGGGTGCAGCTAGCGTAATGGTTACTGGTGCAGAAATGAAATCGACGAACTGAGTTCAATTACCGGCTTACTCAGCCGCATTCACTTTCGCACTAATGCATTTGAGACTTCGTTTTTCCCCTCTCCCAACTATGGGTTAAATAGTACAACGGAATGGGCTCCCTGGTTTGGTATATTGTGTTTTCCGGCTTATCAACCGCAATGACTTGTTTAATGCCGACAAGATTTTTAGGACAGGTTCCTATAAATAGAATATGAATCTTTGTAAGAAATCAGTTTGTAGATCAGGTTTTGACATATTTTTGTAGAGGGTTTTTGTCGACGGTCAAATGTATTGCGGGTAATAATTTTGTGTTTCAAAAAATCTATTGCTGGTATTTTTTTATATAAAAATCTATTTTATCCTTTTCTACCACTCCGTCCCTTCAGCCCCTCAACCTCCGGCGTCTTCCTCTTTGGGTTGAGGCGCCCACTCGGTCTGAACCGAAACTCAGGGGTAGCTAGCCGAACGCTCCCCGAGTACCCGTAGATTATTTCGAACGGTCAACTGGTCAAGTCCTGCTCGCTGCCCACGCTGTGTTAGTTTTTAGATCCAGTAAGCGGGGTGTTTTCCATACGTTCCCGGTCGACTGGGGATGTGGACACGGCTGTGAGGGTGGGCGGCAGGAAAATTAGAATGTGGCGAAAAAAGGAAATAATATCTGCAGAAGCCGAACAACAATGGGTAAAATATTGATGTATTTTATATAAGGAAACAACAACAGTAGAAAAGATTACAGAAAGGATAGAAAAGCAATTAACATAAGAAAAGAGGACTACTACTCTACCAATTTTCCAACAGAGAGAGGTGTGTGTGTGATTAACTCGTTCCAATCGAGTTGGGAGGATGTGTGGCTCGTAATTCCAGCCCTACGTGGAAGTGTAGCTTTTCAGTTTGTTGTCGTAAGTGACAAACGTTAGTTTAAGCGGCTTTTCAATGCGACTGCTACAAGGACGATTATATTTCTTGAAGTCTTTATCTCTGACTCGTCACTGGACCGACTCACTGCGACGACAGTCTCTCTACTCTTTCGACGACAGTCTCTTTCGTCTCTTCGAGAATTCTCTCCCGACTCTCTCGACGACTGTCTCTTTCGTCTGGCCTCTTCTGTCTGTCTTTCTCATCGGCCTTTCTCATCAGCCTTTCTCGTCGGCCTTGTAGCACCGCGACCCGTAACGGTCGCCTGCGGGTGCCCATGCACGTGACGGCATGCTGCGACGATGATATGCCGACCAATCGCAGTCTCTCCCGCCTCTTCGAGAATTCTCTCCCGTGTCTTCGAGAATTCTCTCCCAACTGCCTTGTTAGCAAAATCTCGAGTTAATATAGCAACCGAAGGTTATAAGCCAGGTTGTTCACGCGCTTAACACGAGTGTCGTCATAATCACGTTTATTTGCAAAGTTTTCTCTTGCTTACTCAGATCTATTTCAAATCTCTTAGTGGATAAAGTTCATTCCAAATTGTCTTTTCTATGACAAAATCCAGCGGATACAACTTATGTTAAGATTAGATTTCGCTTGCGGTAAACATACACTAATCTTACCTCCCCGGTCCAATTTACTTCAATATGTTTTTATCAAAAATATTTTCGTCTATTTTTTTGTTAATAACCCAAATTAAACATCGCCTCCTGCCCTTTGCATTTGTTTATAAACAAGTCATCGCCAACCCGATTTGAAATTCACTCTTTATCCATCAGCCGTCTTAGGTTTTATATATCATTGTTCTAGATTCTTTCCTATTAATAGCGCTGACACAGTTTGTAACTTCACGGGAGATCGTGTTTTTCCATTTTCAATCAATAAACGTTATATTTGCGTGTGTGCATTCATGTGGGTGTATGCGTCAACCTCTGTTACACTTTCATAGTGTACTAATTGCCTATAGATGGGATCTTAAAACGTGCTACCACCCCGAGCCAGGTTGGACCTGGGAACAACAGCAACTAAGAGGCCTTGATGCCGGATGTAATTTATCGTCATACCCAGGGCGGCTGTGTTCTCTAATTAGGGGCATCAGCCAATCGACGAAAATGTCAAAACCTTAAGAAGTCAACGAGAAAACAATTGACAGTCTTTCTCAGTGTAACGTTCAGGCTGTACACGACAAAACCAAATCTCGCAAACGTAAACGTACGTTACTTTAAACGACTCTAGACTCACTGTCGGTCAACGGGTGTGTGGCTTTCGGGTTTTCTCCGAACCTAGATTATACAGTCACCGCAACATATCAGAAACTATCTCCTTTTTGCATCTCGGTTGGGCGATTATATATCTGTGATACGGTTTTTCCCACGCGTGCACATCCTCGGCAAAGCTGGGTTGACCACATATTTACATGTTAGGAACAGAAACTGACATCATAGATCTACACCTAGTGTGTAGGAAGTTAACTTTAAGGTCAACCCGCTGATACACCTGTGTTCTCTGAAGCCCCATTATAGCACAGAGTGCAAAGTCTATTTTGACAGCATCTGAAGTGAGTCATATACTGCAAGAAGAATACATGGCAATTCCCAAATAATAAAGCAAAAGAAGTGAGTAAGAACCATACTCGACTTCGTCCTGAAGGGATATAGTATTAAAAAGTCAGTCAGATATAAATATATCTGAGAAGTGAAGGAAAAAAACAGTGCCCAATATAATCATTTCAATTGTGACAGCAAAAATGGTGTAACTTTTGTAAACGTGAAACAAAGATATATTTTTTAAAATTGTAACAGCAGACAAGACGACCCAAAATTATGAGTGATGTGAAGAACACGACAATTCTGTTCTTTATTATTTCTTGCTGCAATATTTACGTACTTAACCTCAAGGACACATGCCACAATGGATAAAGGTGTTGGTTAGATCCAGTGATAGGACCGAAAGAGTGTGAGTTCAAATACCCGGTTAAAGCAGTGGAGAACTTGGAGAGGGGAATTAACTGGAGATAACTGACATCCATTAAACATGACACATGGAACTAGAACAGTCTACCCCAGTAAGCGAAATAAAGGGTTCAGTTTGACATTCCAACCACCTGAAGAAGGCCGGGACGTACAACGGCCGAAACGTTATAATAAACATGGCGACAAAGAAGAGAACAATAGTACGAATAATGTAAATAGTGTACATAATACCTCATCTCAGAAATATAGACAGATACTTCTTGCTGATTGCATATACGACCTGTTGTTCATCAATCGCTTATGTGGGGAAGCTAGTGGTTTGACTACTTCTTGGTGGTATCAAACAGTCCGCCCAATACAGGGCCCAAGGTCAACTCAAAATAGAGGTCTGTTAAATAAGGTTGTTTTATGGGCGTAAGAGATGAGGCAAGGAGTTTAGATTATGAGAAAAGATAACGCTTGAACGATCTAAGATTATGGCGATCGAGGAAGAATCCTTGTGGGAGTTTATTTCATAAATTTGCATATGAACAGAAAAAGAATTGAGCAACAACAAAACATAGAAAAATGGCGTCAAATAGAGACGTGTCTTCTAAATGGATTTATTTAAACGTTACAGCGAAGCGATTCTAAGAGAATTAATACAGCCACTTTTTACTATTTTGCAAAGAATCTTGAGATATATAGCAGGAACACCAGACCAAATATGGCAGCAATTTGCAATGCGCGGACGAATGGTAGATTTATAAATGTGCAAGATGGATTCTGATGAGAAAAACATTGGCGGTGGGAAAGTAATGTCGTTATTCTAGGTGAGGATCAATAACATTACATTCTTTGGATTTTGTTGAGAATCTCAAGATATATAACAGGAGCACCAGATCCGATATGACAGCAATTTTTAATGCCCGAATGAATGGTAGATTTATAAATGCCCAAGATGGATTCTGGCACAACATAGTGAAACAACGTTCTTGGCAGAAAACCTAGCAATACATTCAATAAAATCCTTCCACTTCACGCCAGGGGGGAAATGAAGACCAAATCGGCGGAGTTAATATCTCTCTTTGAAGTCTCTGTATCTCTTGATATAAATGTCGGACAGAGAATCCAACACGCCAAAATGAAATTAAAAAGAATATTTTAGGTAAGTAAGGGTGATAAATGAAACTGAATTAAATGCCGAAATTTAGTTCCAATTCAGGACCGATCGTACTGCAGACTATTCTTTGGATTTTTATCATGTGTTTCGACATATATAGCAGGAACACCAGACCAGATATGGCAGAAATATTCAAGGCACATACGAATCTATTTTATGTAGCATATTATCCAGATATTTAACTTTACGTTCTCTTTCATACAATGGCAACAATAGGTATTGACAAACTGTCTACAACACCGGTTTTCAACCTTTTTTAGATCAATGCATCCTTTTCAAAATAAGCCAGAATGTCTTCCCCACTTTCCAAGAATGTCCTATTCGAAAGGTCCAAATAACTTGCATATATTATTGGAAATCTTCATTCTTTTCCATATTAGTACATAGACATTTACATGGAGGTTTTCTTCTCTCCGGATTGATTCTAAATTCTATAAATAAAATACAAGAAAATATAAAACCCCTGAAATCTGCCTCTCTGTTTGAGACTCCTTGTGGTAGACGATCTGGTTACTTTACAGTGGTGTGCTTTAGATATTTAGAAAGTTTAGAAAAGTCTGGCACAAGGTTACACACCTACTAATGCTTGGATTTTTGTAACTACTGCTCTATGGCATGCGCTTCTAATTAATAGCCTGGGAGCAAAACCAAACGTTATCTAACATTACATCAAGGAAAGCTCTAAGCCTTTGCTTCCCAACCTTTTTTTACTTTAGGGCCGCGCACCTGTAGAATAACTAAAACTCTGCGGCTCAAGGAAAAATCAGTCATGAAATTTGAAAATATGAAATTTTAGTTTAGCATCCCCAATAAAGATTAGAGGCACAGTTTTCATTTAAAGGGATTTATGAATAATCTATATTTTTTAAAGAATCTGATAATGAGTGGTTTAAATCCCTTAAGAAAGGCAAAAGGATTACCTACTCCTTCTTAAAGATTAAGATATTTAGCATCCAGTTTAAAATATCAAATGACAAAGACTTGCCTTAGACATGGAAGTAATGTACTTGGTGTCACTAGCTTTTTAAAAAGAAAATCTAGATTACCCAGAAACCCGTTGGGTTCCTTTTAAAAGCAGTTCTTCATACAAAATGACGTAACAATATTATCGATTTTATTACTAATTACACATATTTTAATTTATATTTGCAATACAAGTTATTGGAATAATTATTATTATTACTTTATGCAATATTACTTAGATGAAACGCAGGAAAAAGTTTACTTTATTAGAATGGAATTGCAAAAGGCCTTTCCATCCAAGTAATAGTAGCCCCAAGGTGACAATTTATACCAAGTTTAGTATTTACCATATAATAATATTCAAAGGTGAAGGCCATTCCAAAAAAAAATGAAACGACAGTCGTCTGCTTAGAAAGATTCATACTGATTGAAATAACATAAAGTATGAAGGCTTCCTTTTTGTGCACTTAGTTTCAAATATTTAGATAATCTTTTCAAAGTAATAATCATATTTTTTATTATACATACTTGTTTCTTCCTCACGTTTATTTCAAAATGGATAACGGCGGCAAGCCAGCATGCATTTATTTAATTATTTACCATCAAGTCATGTGTCCTTAAGTGGATAAAGACGTTGGTTAGATCCAGTGACAGGACCCAAAGAGTTATGAGTTCAATCCATGGTTAAGGTTGTGGAGAACTTGGAGAGGGAAATTAACAGGAGATAACTGATAACTTACATCCATTAAACATGGCACGTGGAACTAGAACAGTCTTCCCCAGTGAGCGAAATAAAGGCTTCAGTTCGACATTCCAACCACCTGAAGAAGGCCGGAGCGTACAACGGTCGAAACGCTGTGATAAATATGGCAACAAAGATGTGGACGATAGTCCGAGTAATGTAAATAGTGTACGCGGATTGATATAAGAATGTATATCGAAAACAAATACTAAATTTCCAATTAAAAGGTCCGTAAAAATAGAAAAATGGTTCTAGCTCAAGAGCCACTTGTCTAATTTTAATTAAATTTGGCTCTGCATTCGGCAAAGGTTCAAGGTATAATATGATCTGACATTGGTTTGGGCATTACATATCGTTTAAGCTCTGGAACAAACATACATACAAGATTAAACTTTTAGTACTATATAGATTTTTTAAATATAAAAATAATTCATAAATTACTCTTCTGTTAACGTGGGGCCCACCTGGTTAAATACGTGGGCACACAAAAAACGCTGGTCTAACCAAAGTATCTTGCTAACACTAAGAATCTCGCAAGCGCTAGCCCCTTTCACTAACTATAAAGCTTAGTAGTTGATGGACGATAGACATGATATACTAATCAGATAAGATAATTTTAAATCTCTTCTAAGCTTGCCACTCTAGCATGTGATCGGAAGAGGGAAAGGAAAGAAGGCTTATTTCTGAAGGGATTAAACGGATTTATGCAAGGTGGGGGGTGGGCAAATCAATTATTGAACCAAGGATAGAGCAAGACACACGCGGAAGAGAGTCTGTTAATGTTAATTGAAATTCGGCATCAATATTTCACCTGGTTTTCTATTAGGTGAAAATATTAAACAATATATCTAAATTCTTCCGGATTTCCTTATTATATATATATATATATATATATATATATATATATATATATATATATATATATATATATATATATATAATGAACAGACTGAAATAGATAGATAGATAATGAACAGACTGAGATAGATAGATAGATAGATAGATAGATAGATAGATAGATAGATAGATAATTCATCGAGTCTAGAAGAATCCTCAACAGAATGCAGAAAGCACTGGACGGCCGTTTCGTCCTATATTTGGGACACATCAGCAGTGCGCATCAACTACCGAGAATTGAAACCCAGACAGATAAATGTTAACTGTCCAGGTTTCAATTCTCGGTAGCGGATGCGCACTGCTGGTGCGTCCTAAATGTAGGACGAAACGGCCGTCCAGTGTTTTCTGCATTCTGTTGAGGTTTCTTCTAGACTCGATGAATTACTTAATTATAATTATCTCAAATCCTCCTAATAATTTCTGTCACTTGTATATCTTTGCTTGAACTGGCTTCTAATGCTCTTGATGGGGCGGCTTGGGGATAGTAGTCGTAGCTCGTGGGGGCACAGTCCTATGGGTAAAAGAGAAACTTGGATGAGTTCCACCACGGAATACGTCACCGAGGCCCGTTAGAAAAATTGCCATAATGTTTGCCTGCTAACGTAACTGTCCGGGTTTCAATCGGGCCGAGAAATTTTCACAACTCGCATATTTATGTCGATTTACCCGTTTCCAATAATGATAAACTCAAATTTCTAAATAATATAATTTTTATTTAATAATCCTACAATTATAATTTAAATATAACAATTACATTTTCTTTATTTTCGTCGGTATTCGCATATATATGTGTGTGTGTGTGTGTGTGTGTGTGTGTGTGTGTGTGTGTGTAACGGATGCACGGCCGCAAATTTCCACGGATTTGCACCAAAATGTACATGCACTCTCACACACACACACACACACACACACACATATATATATATATATATATATATATATATATATATATATATATACATATGAAACATTTATCAGAGTTAACCTGTAGAAAAGACAATATTTATAAATATAAATGACAATAGGAAAACTGTAATAGTTGCCGATGCGTCTCGTCCAATGTGGACTTTCTTAAGGCTAAAAAACGAAATGATCGTGAAATCAAAAGAAAATAGTTGAATCCGTCAACACAGCAATAAAAGCAATATCTGCACACGTGACAGTAACTGACGTAATTTTCAGTTAACAGTATGAAAATAGCGTTCTCTAAATTCTTCCAGTTGCTAAGGACATTTTGTTTTCGTTATTATTAGTTTGTTTAAATGAATTCATTTCTTGTTTGCCTTCAAAAAATCAACATTGGACGAAAAGGGTCGAAACTATTACAGTTTTCCTAATGTCATTTATATATATATATATATATATATATTTGCCTGACGATTGCCTCCATCATGTCGCTTCTGGGTGTTGACTTCAATGTACACTTTTATATATATATATATATAAACTGCGTCTAGAGATTATACGCAAGTTATGAATTGGTATAAAGAGTTGCGTCTTTAATGTTAAAAGTCCTATTATGGTGTTGTTTACATTCTACTCAATATTATTAACTTAGATATATAGTGATAGAGAAAACTATTGTTTTTGGTTGGAAAAATATTTACTAAGTTAACAAAACTGACTAATTTGACTGTCAGTAGTTTATTTGCCATTATTTATTTTGATACTTTTACATTATTATACCTTGTAAAACTAATGTAAAAAAATAATATGAAAAGATCTTAGAACAAATTCGTCAATTTCTTAAAGGAAAAACAAAAAAAAACATTTTATTTTAAAAATAAAAGATATATTAACAAAAAATAATAAGAACCTCCTAAAATGTATTGCACAAATGCTCCTTTCTTTTCAATAACTCTTAGAAGCCTATTGTCAACATCTGATGTTAGATTTGCAATTTTAGCGGCTGGTAAGTTGTTTGCAGCAACTTTAACTATCTCTCAGAGGTCACACTTGCTGTTGAATTGCCTTCCATTAGAATAAATATCTCTCTTGGGGATGCTCCCCAGGTTTTCAATGGGATTCAAGTCACAGCCTTTTGAAGGCCAGTCCATAAGAGAATCTTCAACTAATCCCTTTTCTTTCAACCAGGATTTAGTAAACTTTGATGTATGATTGGTGCGTTGTCTTGCATAAAGACCATAGATCTACGCTTGGCTAAAGACTGGTTATCAAGCCATTCAAAGAAATATTGCTCTAGAAAATCACAGTAACTTTTGGAATTCATTTTAACCCCGTCTTTCAGTTTAAATGGAGCCACGAGCTCATTACCAATAATCCCAGCCCATATCATGATCCCACCGGGGCCTCGTTGGCGTTTCTTGAGTCATGTTGCTTGCAAACCCATCCTCGAGCCCATCCATCGGGCCCATCGAGGGTGATCCTTGATTCGTCTGTAAAAAGTACTTTACTGAAATCAGTTTTCATGTATTTTTTTTTTGCCCACTGCAATCTTCTTTCCTTATGTTTTTTTGTTAAAATGGGTTTCTTTATTTGATTTTTTATATCAGAAAACTTCCTTAATGCTTTACACCTTGTTTCCCTTGACACCATAGGATCTCCAGCGGCCTCAAATATGAACGCACTTGACGCATTTGGGTTTCTTATTAATTCTCTTCAGATATGTGATAGATCTCGCTTTGTTAAATTCCTGAATTCAGCCGGAGACTTTTTTCCTTGGTTGAATTCCCATTTGACATATTTTCTTGATTGTTCGATGATCCCTTTTCAAATCCTTAGAAATTTGAAGCGAAGACTTTCCTTTGCTAATTTCTTTGATTATATAGTTCTTTTCATTCATTGTTAGTTCTTTTTTACGAGCCATAATACTAAATTCTAGTTCTTGCAAATAATCTCTTGACACTGCAAATTGCTATAATTACTGAAAAAATACTAAATATCAATCTGAAATTGAAAATTGGGACTTAATTGCTTTCATGCTTACTCGCTATACATAATAGTACAAATTATTTCATTGGATAACACATATCTATGAATTCTACATAAAATATTTGACAATACCTCTTTTGCATATAATCTCTAGACGCAGTTTATATATATATATATATATATATATATATATATATATATATGTTGTTAGACCTATACTTCCCTATATCATGGACTCTCCCAGTACGATATTATTATGTGAATCATGGGAGTAGTAGCTCCAGTAATGCGCAGCCGCGTACGATACCAATATCGGACACCACTGGATAGTAAGCACTCCTTACACTATTCTTTGTAACTTTTCTGTTTAATATATCTTTCTTACCTCTAACCCGTGTTCCGTGGCCCCTACTTCGGGTCCACATCAATATATAAATATATTAATTTTTTCTGTCTATCATCAACTGTATAAGCTCAAATTGAGTCATCAATTAAAATATATAAATCTTACATAACATAACGAAGATCATCAAAAAGCCGGTGCAAACATTCTGAAAAAGGCAATGAATTTTCACATTATCCTCTATTTTCTGCAATGAATTTTTAAAGCGGACACCTGCAATGGTTGGCCAATCTGAACGATTATCGATAGAAAACGTTTAAGCAAGAATTAATTAATCGCATACATTTCAATGTTTGAGTTTTCAAACGAAACTTCTGAGGGTATCGACCGGATGGCCGAGTAGCTACATTTGCTATCGCCACCATCTGAGTCCTGTGTGTGGTTGGAGATGGAATATGTGAACAAGGCAAATTGGACGACTCACTTGTGTCAGTAGCCTGAACAGTCTTTTGTTTAATGTGTACGCGTATGATTGACAATAGACATGTGGAAATATGTGAAATGTATGCACAGATTCGCACAAGTGTTCATGTAGATACAAATACATATATATACATATATACATATACATATATATATATATACATATATGCATATATATATATATCGATATGAAGGATGCAAAATATCTACAGATTTATATATGTATATACAAAATCTTTGATAATAAATAAATGCATGTATTGTTTATAAGTGTTGTGGTGTACTCCCTCTAAGGAGTCTGTGTTGGACTCTTCCGCCTACTTTAATATTAGTAGGATAGAAGGCCTTGGAGGAAAAGTCGAATAGATTGAACGCAAGCTCAAGCAACACACACTCACTAGCCGTGTAATAATCTTCTGTTGCACTTATTGCTTAATATATGTTATATATGCAACACTTGTTTTGTTATTTCTTTAACCATTTACTTGGTCACAACAATAAGCAATATCTTTTCAGTTTTCGAGTTTAAAAAAAAATTAAACAGCATTATCTACGAACAGGGCCATAGCGTACTGGTCGTATTCATCAGTCGAAAATGCTTGGAATGAAAAATCATTAGGACAATTTCTACACAAGGCCAAAAAAATCATTAATTTTCACAACAGAAAAAAACACGATCAAAAAAACTTAACAGACGTCCCTTGGCAGTCAATTTTATTGAAACATGTCTTATAGAGGGATAAACAAAAAATTCAATAACTCGAATTTGGTATCTGTCTATATTCCCGAGATGAGGCATTATGTACACTATCTACACTATTCTGACTATTGTCCCCATCTTTGTCGCCATATTCATTGCAACGTTTTGGCCGTTGTACGCTCCGGCCTTCTTCAGGTGGTTGGAATGTCGAACTGAACCCTTTATTTCATTGGAAAATTCGTGAACCTAAGGAATCAGCATATATGCTATGCCATAAAAATCTCCTGAGCCGACCAAGCATAGAAATGAATACAATATGGGAACCAGTAATAAGGAGTGCCAGAGAAAAGCGATAATAACAACAAAAATTGCAATATGGGCTCTGGTAAAAACATGCAATGATAACAGCAAAAATTTCAATATGAGCTCTGGTAAAAACATGATTTGATAACAGCAAAAATTGCAATATGAGCACTGTAAAAAATGATTTCTGAAGACATTAGGTTTATAATACCCAGAAATTCATACACAGATGTCATCAAGGACACATGGCACAGTGGATAAAGGCGTTAATTAGATCCAGTGACAGGACCCAAAAGAGTGTGCGTTCAATACCCGTTTAAGGCAGTGGAGAACTTGGAGACGGGAATTAACAGGAGATAACTGATAACTGACATCCATTAGGCATGGTACGTGGAACTAGACCAGTCTACCCCAGTGAGCGTAATAAAGGGTTCAGTTCGATATTCCAACCACCTGAAGAAGGCCGGAGGATACAACGGCCGAGACGTTGTCATAAATATGGCGACAAATATGAGAACAATAGTCCGAATAATGTAAATAGTGAACTCTAACTTGCTTTCAGAAATATTTGTTAAATTATAAACGATTGAATTCGACATCTTATTTTCTTTTTCAGATCAACACCAAATAAAAATAAGAGCCAGACGAGATATCCCTAGACATGAGCAGTTGAATGAGAACATTCTATCCCCGTAAATTAAATAAAGGGTTCAGGTGGGAATTCCCTGTAGGCTTCGTGGATCAATATACACCTGATGAAGGCCGGATGGCACATCGGCCGACACGTTATGATAGCAACAACAAAGATGAGGACAATAGTCCGAATATAAACTGTAAGAAATGATAACACCTTATCCCAGAAATTCGGAAAGAAACGTTGAATTATATTTTACATATATCAGTTGCTAGTGTGTGTGTGTGTGTGTGTGTGTGTGTGTGTGTGTGTGTGTGTGTGTGTGTGCGTGCGTGCGTGCGGGAGGGCAATGTTTCAGAAATAACTAAAAATATGTCTGTAAAAGGACAATATGGATAAAGACCAAACTAAAACTTATTTATCTCCGTTCCTGAAAAAATAACATCTATCTCAAGCCAACACACATGACTATAATAATGCTAAAAAATAGATAGATAGATAGATAGATAGATAGATAGATAGATAGATAGACAGATAGATAGACAGATAGATAGATAGATATGAATAAGAATTAGATAGATAGATAGATAGATAGATAGATAGATAGATAGATAGATAGATATGAATAAGAATCAGATAGATAGATAGATAGATAGATAGATAGATAGATAGATATGAATGAGAATTAGATAAATACAAATTGAAGTCTGAATTTATACCAAATGAGACGATCACTCGAATAGAAATTTCATGAAATCACCAACACTTTCTAATAAAACAAATAACAAACCTGTATATAAAGTATTTGAATAATCTACATCTTAATATAAGGCTCCTTCTAAATAAAATCTAATAATCTATTAGCAATTGATTTTGTTAAATTCTTCAGCAGGTTCAATTTCCGATATAGTTGTTTTAATTGATTCCCAGGCGTCGTTTTTCTGTCGTATTCTTTGCTACCTTCACACAACTTCATCTTCACAAATGACCATAGATTTTCGATCGGATTCAGATCAGGACTTGATGGTGACCATGCCATTATCTTCTCTCCTATAAAACATTTAGGCTAAAAAATGTAAGGGTAACTATAGATATATGAGCAAGAGCATTGCTGTGAATAAATACACACTTCACCTGCGAGACTGGGACTTTCAAAGAAATCCTTGTCTCTGAATTTGCAATAGTTCGCACTGTTCAGTTTAACTCATTCATCGACTTTGAATGATGCAATAATGGTTTGGTTGACAATTTCAGCCCATACAATCACACTGTCGCTTCCTTGCGGCCATCTGAATCGGCTAAAAGACATGTCAGCTCCATTGAAATTCATAGGTAAAAATTATTTTAGAAAAGTCAATTTTCATTAATTTCTTGACCCATTTAAAATATTTCCTTTTTTGAGACGAGTGTGATAGATCCTAATTTTTTAAGTATTTTATACTTTTTGTCCTTCTTGACAACAGCCTGTTCAAAGATCTGAGCACTGGTCAAAAGTGGCTAATTTTGCTATAAATCGCTTTAGTTTACGTTCACCTCGAGGAGACACGTGTGTAAAGCCTTTTCCCATCTTAAGTAAGTCACCCTCTAATTACCACTTAAAAATGCTAAAGGCCATATATATTCAATCCATGCAACCTTCTCTTTTTAAACAGAAGGATTTTGTAGTCAGTCTCCAGGTGATTTCTATTTTAAAAATCATTTTTCTCTCTCTTTCCCATTTATATTTTATTGAAGCTTTATAATTATATACCTCGATAATATTTATATACTTTATTTAGCTCTGTTCATCTAGGTTCGAAACCATTTAGCGACCCCTTTTTCCCCCTTTTAATTGCCCATCATGAGTATATATTTAGGCGATACGGTGTAGTAGTGGACAGCGGCTCGGATTGAGGAATTCAAATTCCAGTCGAATCCATTACATTCACTTACGTGCTAATACCCTTGGGAAAGGTACTAATCCCCCTCTTCACCCTCCATCTATGGGTTCTATAGTCTTGGATGGCAACTGGTCTACGAGAAGGACAACTCTGAATTCAAAATTTGTGGATGGTATATATATAATGAAATCTCCGAGAATTATATATATATATATATATATATATATATATATATATATATATATATATATATATATATATAATTATCGGGGATTTTATCATATATATATATATATATATATATATATATATATATATATATAATTATCGGGGATATCATCATATATATATATATATATATATATATATATATACATATATATATATATATAATTATCGGGGATTTCATCATATATATATATATATATATATATATATATATATATATATAATTATCGGGGATTTCATCATATATATATATATATATATATATATATATATATATATATATATATGATGAAATCCCCGATAATTATATATATATATATATATATATATATAATTATCGGGGATTTCATCATATATATATATATATATATATATATATATATATATATATATATATATATATGATGAAATCCCCGATAATTATATATATATATATATATATATATATATATATATATATATATATAATTGTCGGGGATGATATATATATATATATATATATATATATATATATATATATATATATATATATATATGATGAAATCCCTGATAATTATATATATATATATATATATATATATATATATATATATATAATTGTCGGGGATGATTGCATATCTATATATATATATATAATTGTGGCCCGATGATTGCATCTAGCATGAAACAGACTGTCGCCTCTAAGTGTTGACTTCTATGTTCAGTTTTATATTTATATACATATATATATATGCTATAATGAAAATCCACGTATACTTTCTTAATATATATATATATAAATATATATTTCTTAATGTATATATATATATATATATATATATATATATATATATATATATATATACCATAATGAGAAGCCACGTATTCTTTATTAATATATATATATATATATATATATATATATATATATATATATATTTCTTAATATATATATATATATATATATATATATATATATATATATATATATATATATATATATATATATATATATATACCCAAGTTTAGGATTGGTATATACGGAGTGAATTCCAATAACCAACAATTACTATTCTTTAAAGAGTGCTCAATACAGAGTAGAGCAGATATAATTATTTATTTGAATATTACAACATAAATATGTTATAAAATCACGACAAAAATAGCCATTTTGTTTCAACACTTCTGGTGTCTTATCAAGTGATGATGTAGAATATAGAATAAATGGTTTTAAACATTTCAAATTAATGTTATGTAAGACTTATATATTCAAAGATATCAATAAATCAGAAGACCTATATGTTAAATCAGATAAGACAGCCAACTTTTATAAATATCCCCTAAGAATTATGACAAATTAGTAATAAATAGTCTAACCAGTAGTTACAAAAAAATTGATACGGACAACTTTAACCAAATTGATAAAATTAACTCTATCATTAAATCAATTACTGATAAACTATGGATTAGTGATCGGGTTAGTAAATTACAATCTAAAGAAGCATATATCTTGTTAAAAGATCACAAACCCGATTTCAGATCTAAGCCATCCACTAGGATTATAAACCCAACTAGACCGGAAATCGGCAGGATCAGTAAGAACATCTTGGAAAGAACCAACCACTCCATAAAGAAAACCCTCGGACTACTACAATGGATTAACACAGCTGATGTCATCAACTGGTTTACCAACATCGGATATAAGGACAAATGCACCTTCATACAGTTTGATATTACAGACTATTATCCATCTATATCCAAAAATCTGTTCACTTTGGCCCTGGATTTCGCTCGGGAATACTCCAACATTTCTGAAAGAGAAGTGAATACCATCATGGAGTGCCGAAATTCGGTTCTAATCTACAAAGATGAACAGTGGACCAAAAAGTCCTGTAACGAAAAGTTTGGCATTTCAATGGGTTCTCTGGATTCTGCTGAAGCTTCTGATCTTGTTGGATTATTTCTTTTGTATAATTTAAGTGCCTTTGATTGCCTAGATTCTGATAGTGTAGGATTATATAGGGACGATGGATTATTAATAGTTAAGAATTCCACTAAAATTAAAGTAAATCGTATTAGAAAAATGATACATAAGGTATTTAAGGATCTAGGTCTCAGAGTAATAGTTACCACTAATGTTAAACAAGTAGACTTCCTAGACGTTATCCTAGACCTCACCAGCAACACATACCAACCATATGTAAAAATTAATTCCAATCCAATATACGTACATCCAAATTCTAACCACCCCCCTGCAATCATCAAAAACATACCCTATTCTATTGAATGTAGGATCAGTAATAACTCTTCAAACAGAGATATTTTTAATAAGCCTAGAGACCTTTACAATTCTGCACTTAAAAATAGTGGATACAAAAATATTAATATTCAATATAAAATCCCTATAAATAGCAACAATAATGGTAGAAAGAGATCTAGAAAAATCATATGGTATACTCCCCCTTTTAACATTATGGTTAAAACTAAATTGGGACACCTGTTTCTAAACCTCATTAAAAAAACATTTCCCCAAATCTGAAACCAACTCACTTAGTAAAATATTTAACGCCAATACTCTTAAGTTAAGCTATAGTTGTGCTGATAACCTAGAGAAAATAATTAAAAAACATAACAATAGTATATTCAGCAAGTATACGAATTCGGAGAGCCTGACAACCCACAAGGTTGCGAAAAGCAACACTAAGCAAAATGACACAAATAATAAATCATGTAACTGCAGGAATCCCAATAATTGTCCACTAAAAAATGATTGTTTAACTAGCTCTGTAGTTTATCTCAGTACAATATCAACACTAGAAAATCCAAATATAAAGAAATTCTACATAGGTTGCACCATGAGACCATTCAAGGAACGCTGGCGGGGTCATATGCAATCTTTTAATAATAGTAACTATAAATATATGACTTCATTATCCAAATACTTTTGGAGTCTAAAAGAAAAAAATAAAACACCTAAGGTTAAATGGAAATTAATTAGAAAGGCCCGGACATGTAACTCCCTATATGCCCCGTGTTACCTATGCCTTAACGAGAAACTTGAAATAATTAGATTTAAAAATAAGACTGATCTTTTAAATCAAAGATATGAACTAACAGTTAACTGTAAACATCGTTTTAAATTTAACTTAGTATAGAGATCATATACTTTCAATGATAACGATAAGTTAAACTTAATAGACTATTACCTTTTTAGCACGATGGTCGCCAGATCGATATGAATGTGTACTGTGTACTTACAAAGTATTATACGTGTCTGTATTTGTATGTATATATTTGTATGTTATGTAGGGTTGTTTCTACTGTTGGATGTGTATATGTGTATATAGGGGTATATATATGTTAGGTTTTTTTTTTAATTATATGAAGGTATATGGTTGTGTATATTGGCATCTATTATATGTTAACCTGTTTATGTGTACGAATAAGGGTGTAAATTCTGGTAAGTGTCTACCACTAAATGTGTAAGTATATGTTTGGGTATATAGATATATATATATGTGTACTTGTGTGTGTGTAAATATGTGTATACATATGCATATGTATGTATATGTATGTGTGAGTGTGCATATGTGTGTGTATATGTAGTATGTATGTATATATGTGTATGTATATGTTTATATATGCATATATATGTATATCTGTGTATGTTTAAATGTGTATATATATATATGTATGTATGTATATGGGTGTACATATATATGTGTGTGTGTGGGTATTTATATATATGCGCTCGACTGTTGGTGTACTGTATATCTGGATGTGTTGATATGGGTATTTATATATGATTAGATATTTATGTATATATGTTTGTGTGTCGTTGTATGTGTATTTGTATGTATGCTTTAGTGTCTTGGTGTGTATCATAGATACAAACTAAAATCTACTTTTGTTGATAAGGAACCCTTAATTGCTTATAGACCGTTGTTCTTTTCTTAAATTATGATAAACTTTTAATATATTTTATCATAATATTGTTGGAATATTATTAGAATATAAGTTGGTCTATGTATACTTATTCCTTTCCCTTTTTTGTGTATGTGTCTACATGTTTATGTCATATGTATATGTGTTTGTATATGTATGTGTGTATGTGTGTATATATATATATATATATATATATATATATATATATATGTATGTACGTATATATATATGTATGTATGTGTATATGTATATATGTATGTGTGTATGTATATATGTATGTGTATGTATATGTGTATGTATGTGTGTAGATATATGTGTAGTTGCGTATGTATGTGTGTATATATATGTACAAGCTGATGTGTATATGCATTTTTATATTTATATCGTTTTAATTTACGTTTGTTTGATTTTTCATGTATATACTTGTATTTGTAAATGTCTGTGTATATATTTAGTTTATATGCATATATGTATGCGTGCGTATGTATGTACATCTAGATATGTATGTGTATGTGTATGTATGTATGTATGTATTTGTATATAGTTGCATCTTTATGTATATATTTCTTTACTTGCTTTATTTACTTTTCTGCGTTGACGTATGGGTCGATATATTTATATGTGCTTATCTATATGTATGTTTATGTGCGTATGTCTGTATATGCGTACCTATTATGCGTATATATGTATATGCGGATGCATGTGTTGATTTGTATGCGTATGTGTGAATGTACAATTATATATGGAGGTGGTTATTTACTTTTGTCTGTAATGTGTCGAAAACTATATGATTTAAAAATATATATATATATTTATATATATTTATTTGTTTAAATTTTATCTATATATATTTGACCGGATTAGTTATATTTCAAGTTAAAATTCGTTTAATAACATATTAAGCCACGAATATATTCACTTTTAGCTATGACATCTGACCGTCTAGATCATAATGAATGTAGATGTATGTGCCTGTGTGTATTGATGTCTATGTGTAAGGAAAGTGCATTTGCGTACGTGTGGTTGTATGTGGTGTAGATATTTTGTATGTGTGTGTATATATCTAAATACATCTGAGCGCTTAACCTGCGTATGTTCGAATGATTTCGCGTGAGAGGCGACTAACATGTTGAAATGAAACTAAAGTGTATACATTTCTGTCTGGGGTTCTGAACATCCCTTTTAACATAATTTCAATGAAAATATAAATTAAATAGCATATATATCTTTTATTTTTATATTTTTATATTTTTTCTCCTCGGTAATTCTACAATTTAAAACTTAATAGAGATTTGATTTAGATTTCTAAATAGGTAATTTTTAATGTTTTACTTTTAATTTTAATTTCAAATTTTATAAATCTTTTAATATCTATGATAACCTTGCTTAGTTGTCAAATTTTTCGAATCACCCTATACTTGTATTTTGATTGGTCATTCTAGCTTATGTAACAGCGTTTACTCCTGGCTAAGGATCCTTAATTAATTTGAAACTTTTAAAACCATTTATTCTATATTCTACATCATCACTTGATAAGACACCAGAAGTGTTGAAACAAAATGGCTATTTTTGTCGTGATTTTATAACATATTTATGTTGTAATATTCAAATAAATAATTATATATATATATATATATATATATATATATATATATATATATATATATATATATATAGATGTTGCGTATTTGGGCAGCAATCTCTTTTTATTTAGTTTACGTTCACCCCGGGGGGTGGGGGACACGTGCCTTTTCGTTTGTTTCTCGTTCCCAACTTACTTATATTTTCAACAGCCCACTTCATCGTTCTATGAGCTTATCGGGGCTCCTTTGACATTGTCGACATTCCCTCGATCAATAACATTATTATTTTAAGTTTTTCAACGTTTGTCCGATCTTTTCTAATATCCATGTTTCAATATATATATATCTATATTACGGAAAAAAGAAAAAAATATCTTTTTATTAGATTTCAGAGGCCATAAACTAATATTAGTTTAATCTGCATAATAAATTCAAACTGCTGTTTTTATAATAAATTCAATAACTTTAATAAAACACGTTGAAACTACCTAAATATTTAACTCAAGCTCTCTTTTGACGGCTAAATTAATCGTTTAAACTTTGACAAATATTTTTTCAAAGCATATTCGAGTTGTTGAAGTTGATGTGATTTGCATAACTTGAAACGGACTGTATGAGAATCGTGTATATTTAAGTATCTTTAAAATAAAAAAAAAACGGTCAAAATTAATGTTGTAAGTTTATATTTATATATTATGTTCTTTAGTTTTATTTTTTACGTTTTTATTATTTTTTTTTACTCGTGTAAATTTTTTATCTATGGAAAATATAGAAGTTAAGATTACAATAGCGTTTCCGATGTCTTTGGGAGATGACAGTCTGAGTAAATTTACTCACAAAACAGAAAATTGCGTTTATCGAGCTTTCATTTTTAATAGATTTTCAAGGTTCCGGAAGTCTGTCAAACATATGTGTTCACTTCTTTTTATATTTCCGACATTTTTTTTATTTTTTTCATCGAGTTCTTGTCTTTTCATTTCTTTTCTTGACTTGTTAAATTAATATTTGCGCATCGATTGAAGCGAATAATTTTCTAACTTTTTCTAGCGATACATTTCAATCTCTCGATGTGCCTTTCTTTATTCAATTTTTCTTTGTTTCTTTGTTTCTTTGTTTCTTTCTTTTTCCCCAATCTCTAGATTTATACCATTATTTCTTGTTTTTCTTTTTATTTCATTTGTTTCTTTCTTTTTTGTGTATAAGTTCTTTCTTTCTTTCGTTTTTCTTTCTATTTTTCTTTCTTTCTTTCCTATAATTTTTCTTCCTTGTTTTCTTTATATGTCTTTCTTTATATAACCAAAACATTTTTATTATTTATTATTTCTCTCTCTCTCTCTCTCTCTCTCTCTCTCTCTCTCTCTCTCTCTCTCTCTTTCCCTCTATCTCTCTTTCCCTCTCTCTTTCTCTTTCTCTCTCTCTCCCTTCCTCTCTCTCTCTTTTTTCACCGCCTTAATCCTTTTAATCTACTCTCTCCCAATCTTCTCCTCCGAACCCCTTTTCCTTCCTTTGTTCTGTTTTCTTCGTTGTCTTCTTTCTTTCCCTTTAGCATCATATCCTAATTATTAAAACTGTACGTTTTTTCAAGGCTCCCCAAAGCCAAACAACGTAAAACGCGAACAGAAAACGGCTTCGACCTTCTCACAAAAGCCTTATAAAATACATTAACTCTGATCCTTACTTGACAATACTGTTAGCACCCAATAAGATATCACCTCCGCCTTTTGATAACCACGTGATTCGAGCCCAGACAAGGGATTGACACAGGGGCCATGTAGATCAGTGCCCGAAGTATTTCTTTGCAGAGCCCATAACCAATGTTATTCATCCTCTTCCTTCTCTTATTACTATTATAATTACTACTATTCTTATTTGGGGGCATTAGGGCGTAATGGATAGCGGCTCGGATTGAGGAATTCCAGTCGAATCCATATACGGGCTTATACCTTTAGGAAAGATAAGAATCCTCTTCTTCTCTCCCCAGCTATGGGTAAATTGCCTTGGATGGCAACTGGTCTACAGCAGAAAGAAATGGCAGCCTACTATCGAAAGATACATGATCGCCTAAGCGAGTATCACGCATGACACATAACTGACTGAAGGGGAGGCATAGCGGAGTAATGGATAGCGGCTCGGATTGAGAAATCGAAGAGCCGAGTTCGAATTCCACTCGAATCCATTTACGTGCTTATACTCTTGGCAAAGGTATAAATCCTCTTCTTCTATGGTTAAATAGCATGACAGACCGGGTTCTATAGCCTTGGATGGCAACTGATCTACTGCAACCTACTGCAGGAAAAAAATCTGCCCCGTCATGTTCGCCTAAGCGTGTATCACGCATGGCGCATGACTGACAGATTATTATTCAGTCGAGCTAGCTCGCAGGTTCACGAGTCTATTACACGAACAATAACGGTCCTGCATCAAGGCCGGCAGGTCATTAGGGAGGAATAACATAGTTGTTCAATGTTTTCTGGGCGACCAAACCGTCTCGCTCCATGGCCAGGCGTCCAGAAGAGTAGATAGTTCGAAAGTTCTTGTTTTGCTTGCGAGCAGCGTCCTGCAAATCGCATTCTACGTTCGTGTCAGATTGTACAAATATCAGGGATGGGTGCATAGAGTTGCGATTTAGTTGAATTTTGTCTCCAAGAGATGTTAAGCATAATTCTTAATATCCGAGTGTTGTTTCTATCAAGCTTAGGATTTTGGTTAATATCAAAGCAGTGGCAATCATACACATCCTTTCTAGTGACGTGAGAGAATCTCTGAGCTTGTCTGGAAGATCAGATTTCTAGAATACATCCATTTTGTTCAAGGCGAAATTAGCTATGAGAAATTTTACATCCACTTCGATAGAATTTATTTCACTTTTTAGGTATGGAAAATATTCGACAGATTTTATTGATTCACCAGAGACAGTTTATATTGCCAATATTTTCACTTTCCTTCAAAGACCCTTTCTTAGACGTACTTATAGCTTAGAAGATTCCTCTCCAAGAATTTTCGACTTTTTTCGATCATGCGTTCTACTCTGCTTCCAGACTTTCCATAGACAGCAGTAAGTTCACAGAATCAAATAGAAACCCTGCCGAGAACGCGATACTGTTCGATACATTGTTTGTAACATGCTTGACCCGTGTTAAGACACTTTTCAAGATTTCTGACTCGCTTACAAAGATCACTGTTTTGGCCGTTGGAACTGAAGAAGCGTTTTCTCCTCTTGTAGTTCGGTTGTTTCAAATCGAAATCTCTTGTTGCTTTTGGCAGCATCGAGCAACGCATGGTGGAGAAATCGGCAAGATACGTCTTCTGCGAGAAACAGGTCGAAAATTCTCGAGAGGAAACCTTCTAAATGTACAAATACCTTTGCGAAAACATCTTTGAAGGAAACCGTAACATTGGGTAACTTGGATGTCACCCTTTTTACATTCCTGCTGTAATATCTATTCGAATACGATGTAGAGAAATATATGCCTAATTAATTTTCGTTTTACAAGGCACAAGAGCCACTCGACATAGAGGGTTACAGAGTAAGAGACACCACCTCAAGCAGAGTTATAATGCCACCAAGACGCAAGGGGCTACCGAAAGTGAAAGAGGAGGACTTTAGGGGTAACCGGGAACCCAATCCTAAAGAAAAAAAAACAAGGGATAAACTTATACTTAAAATCTAAACAACACTGGTTCAGAAAGCGTCCTATGTAGGGACTGAAAAGTTGGTACGTTTTTTCATATGCGCGTGTTTCTGTAAGTACACGATCACTTTGAAGCGTATGGCTGACTGGTTAGGATGTTATAGTTCCAACCCTATTATCTGGGTTCGAATGTCGCCATGTTCGACTTATCAAGGAGACAGTCATATCATATCAACCTGGGGAGTTCGACCTCAGCCTGCTGCACCGCGGGAAGTAGCTGGAAACACTGCTACCCCGGTGGCCACAAAACAATATAAGTAAAACTGGATAAACACAGATGGTTTGAAACTTGTCGATAGTTGTACTAGCATTGGAATCAACGGTTTGCACGAACCGACTTTAATTTGCTCTCTCCAAGAAACTGCATCTAAACAACAGGTCGCCTCTGTGGATTTAGAAGAAACACAAATGTGCCTTCGCAGGCGTCTGCAACAGGGAATTAGCTAGCCACAATAAAAGACGGCATACCCGAGAACAAGAAACCAGCTATTTATTTTTATTAAATCGAATTAATGTACGTATGTATGTATGGATGTAAGTATGCATGTATGTATGTATTTATTTTTAAATAAATGGCATCAATGCATGACTAGGAGTCACGGTGGAGCAATGACGAGGCTCGGTGGAGTAATGGATAGAGGCTCGGAGTGAGAAATCGGAGAGCCGAGTTCGAATTCCAGTCGAATCCATTACATTCACTTATGTGCTAATATACTTGGGAAAGGTATGAATCCTCTTCTTCTCCCTCCAGCTATGGGTAAATAGCAGGACAGACTGGGTTCTATAGACTTGGATGGCAACTGGTCATATTTATTACAACGTTTCAGCCGTTGTACACTCCGGTCTTCTTCAGGTGGTTGGAATGTCGAACTGAACACTTTATTTCGCTCACTAGGGTAGACTGTTCTAGTTCCACGTGCCATGTTTAATGGGTGTCAGTTATCAGTTATCGCCTGTTCTCAAGGACACATCGCACAGTGGATAATGGCGTTAGTTAAATCCAGTGACAGGACCCAAAGAGTGTGAGTTCAATACCCGGTTAAGGCAGTGGAGAACTTGGAGAGGGGAATCAAAAGAAGATAACTGATAACTGACACTTGCACCGATGGGACAATGGCAACAATCTATTTTCGATACACGATCCAAGAACTTCCTAGAACTCGAAATTGCTTTCTACAGGAAATGCCGGAAAACTTCCATGTTTCATGGTCAGGTGCGGGCGGTTCAAAAAACGGTATAACAGAGAAATCTGCAAATAAACATACTCTCCAACATCTTTGTCCACGGAACTAAATCAATCCCATTTCCCTCTGTATTCCAATTGTAAGGAGGATGTTCCCCTTTGTGAAAAATAACTCCCGCTTGTGAAAAATAACACCCTTCTAGTATACTATAATCTTAACATCTTCGAGTCAAAAGTCAATCTATTATCCTCATACTCACAATATTCATTTCGTAACATTTCATACATCCAGTAACACTCTACCATGAGGGGATTTCAAGCCTTGTATTGAATGAACTTTAGTGGAAAAAAAAGATCGCTGCCTGAAAATTGAAAAAAGGGGTTTATCTCAGAAGATGGTAGTGTCTCAAAAAATCCCAAGTGTCTGTCAACGTTGCTCAAGGTTGGATTAAATTCAGCACACCCTGCTAGATTCTTCGCATTTCGATGGGTCTTTTCCAATTTCCCATCTCAATGCGTAAATTCAACTCAAACTGAACGATAGGCAGTTTCTTCTTCCTGTCCTGCATTATGCGAGGTCACGGGATTCACGGACGAATAATGGAATCTCCATTAAAATCATCTTTTCACTGACTAACAATTGCTTACCCCAATCTTTGAAATGGTAAAATTCCGTGTTCCGGGAAATGAGTCAATCTATAGTGAATGTATGGTTACCTCCCTTGGCGATTTGAGCGTAATTTGAGTGTTTCTCAAAATGTTTTTTTTCTTTACAAAAGGATAACGGTGGTTTATGTTTTGTTATTGAATATACATCTCTATCTATAAAATGCAGTATGTGTGTGTGTGTGTGTAACGAATGCACGGCCGCAATTTTCGACGGATTTGCACCAAAATTTACATGCACATGCTCCAAGTTAGTGGAAAGGCCAAGACCGACATTGCATTTCCCAACTCTCATCGATAGTGGAAATAATCGATTTTTTTCATGCTTCTACGGCAGTTTTCATGTAGTTTGCGGCCATTTTCTACTGGCCACGAATAGGCAGGAAGATTCTATTGGCCATCGTGAGAGCCAACAGCTGACTGACACGAATGTTAAGTAGCATCCTAGCATGCAAAAAAAATCGATAGCTGCATTCGTCACAAGTGGGAAAAATTTAAATCTGCATGGCACTTTACTCCAATTGGCTCATTCGCTTGCTTAAACTCAACGTTGATTCTGATTCCGCAGAACTGGGTTGGGTGTGAAAAGTATTTGTTGTTAACATTCATTTTTCATTTGGTTCTTCCAGTTACGAGTCCTTTTTTAAAGCTGATCGTTTTGTGTTCATTTCGTTTAGTTCTTTTTTCGTAACAGATTTAATGTTTAGTATAGAGCTTATAAAAAATTCGCAGTGTGAGATAGGCAAGAAGTAAGGCATGTAGCAACATCAGCACGGCAAAGGGCTCTCCTTTAAAGGCAAGGAAGGGCAAAAATATTTGAAGTCAAGTGATAGCGATTGCTGTATGAGTCGTACGATTTTTGAATCAAGCACGGGCAACGCCGGGCCATGCTGCTAGTTTTATATAATATTGAAATTGTATTTATTAACCATTGCTGGGTTACTTTTATTTAATATTGAGTACTTTGTTCACAAAAATCAGCTCGTCTTTAAACGCGTTAAACAACAGTAATTTACCAGCCGAATTGTTTTAACGATGGTTAATAGTCTGTATTATTTTAATTATTATTATTATTATTATTATTATTATTATTATTATTATTATTATATCGAATGAGACAGATATAGAAAGAGGTTGATAAAGAGAACAATGTTAGGCAAGAAAGAATATATATTTTATACAATATTGCTATATACAATATATATATATAGATATGATTATGAAAAAATATGGTTTTAATGTGTGCTATATTTATGGGATAAAGTGCTCAATATCTGAAATAGAGCGTATATAAATATAAATATAAAAGTGAAACATTGAAGTCAACACTCAGAGGCGACAGGCTGTTTCATGCTAGACGCAATCGTCAGGCGGCATGACTATTGCGTCTACCATGAAACAGCCTGTCATCTCTGAGTGTTGACTTCAATGTTCACTTTTATATATAGATTTAAGTTATGCTATATGGCCTTAAGATTATGTTTAGCATAAAAACACTGTCGCCTCTCAGTGTTGTCCTCGGTGTTCACTGATATATATATATATATATATATATATATATATATATATATATATATATATATATTGATGCATGTTTCATTAAATAATATAGACAAGTTTTGTCTATTTATTTTAAGTAAGTTCCTTTCGTATTGTCTGATAAGCTTAATCACATTATCGTTGAAAGACGAAAGGAAATCACCATATTGATACATGTTTGAATCCAATCTAAGCTTTCGGCTTACATAAGCCATTATCAAAGATGACAATTTTAATAAATCAAACAACACATATACGAAACCACAATAATGGCCCGCCGTTGATTAAGCTTATCATAGACTATGAAAGGAATCTACTTAAAATAAATAGACAAAATTTGTCTATATTATTTAATGAAACATGCATTAATGAAAAGTTGCTGCCGAAATATACACTAGATATATATACACAGTAATAACCATGTTTCAAAAATGGAAGCTAAAAACTTCAAATTTAATTATATAATTAAATTAAAAGCGTTAGTTCCTTTTCATCTTCAAGCGAATATTGGAATAGCTTATTTTTAAAATTACTGAGTTTTAAACGCACATATAAATTCATAATTTCCTGTTTCCAAGGATACAGAGAAATCCAATTATTCAGACAGGGGCGGTAGCGTGTTCATTTTTATTAACTATTGTTGTATCAATTATGAGTTACGGTCGAAAAAGATGTTACGTTTACTGAATCAGAGAAATGAAATTGCTATTTTTTGCCGTCATTGTCACAAATTTTCCTTAAATAATATTTAAAAATAAAATTAAAAAATGCGAGCTGGTAATATACATAAATTTTATATGAAAAAATAATTTTAAATAAATGAAGTAATTCTATTACATTTACTTGTTTTGAAAAGAAATATAGTCTATTAGTAATTAAGAGTAAAAAATATTTTTAAATTGTAGTTAAATAAAACGAATTCTAACCCAAATAACCCTAAAATGAATCTTTAAGTATACAAGAAAAAAAATGCCGAAAAACTTTTTGCCGTCAATAAAAAAAAAACCCAGACGACATGCATTTAACTGATGTCAGAATTCGTTGAAAAATACACCCCTACCCTCCCTATATATCGAGAGAGAGATATATAGAGAGAGAGAGAGAACAAGAGAGAGAGAGAAGTATATAATTATGAAAAAATTTAAATCCGTATTCGGTAATAAATTTATTTCGATAAATATAGGTATATTCATCTCCTTAGACCGACTACCTTTTCTGCAAATAAAGACACTCTTTAACATGGTTTTATGCTGTTTTCCGGAACAGAATCAATCTAAGATTTAAGAAAATGCAGTCGGTCTGGTGAGATGAATCTAATCATTAAAATAAATTAATTACCGAATATGAATTTTTGAGGGTTTTTTTCTTAATTATTATTATAATTTGGTCTGTATCATGCATTCAGCTCTCATATGGACTAAAAGTCCTCTTTGAAATAATCACTACCAATTACAATATGTTATCATATATATATATATATATAGATATAGATATATATATATATATATATATATATAGTTGTATATGTAGGCAGCAATCCTTCGTTTATGCATGTTTCATTAAAAACGACAGACAAGGAACTACGGTTAAGCTTTTTATTTAATTTTTCTTGTGTTCGTACTATATATATATATATATATATATATATATATATATATATATATATATATAATAGAAAGTAGTATATATATATATATATATATATAGTAGAAAACACAAATATAATAACAGCATCCACCCGTATAAAACGACTAACAATAATGGAAGCTTTAATAATAAAAAAGAAAAAGCTACGAACAAGGCCACAATGTGCTAACCGTATTCGGAAATTAAAAACATCCCTACTACACACTTAGACATACACATAATGCACACACTCAATGAAGCTGAAAAATTGAATCATCCTTGATAATGGCTAAAGGTATAGCCGAAAGCGCTTGGAAATATAAAACATTTGGACAGTTTTTACACACTCTTTGTCCAGCATATATATAAAATATCCAAGCGGGAGTTATTTTTCACAAAGGGGAACATCCTCCTTACAATTGGAATACAGAAGGAAATGAGATTGATTTAGTTCCGTGGACAAAGATGTTGGAGAGTATCTTTATTTGCAGATTTCTCTGTTATGAGGTTTTTTGAACCGCCTGCATCTGATCATGAAGCATGGAAGTTTTCTGGCATTTCCTATAGAAAGCAATTTCGAGTTATAGGAAGTTGCTGGATCGTGTATCAAAAATAGATTGTTGCCATTGTCCCATCGGTTCAAGAGTCATAATCACTTCGAAGAACATAGTCTCAACTGATCGGAGCCATTCTTGCATCTTTGCAACAGCAACGTCATCTCTGTGGAACCATTTATTGGATTAATATCGTTTGAAAAGATCAAAGAAATGAAAATCACTTAGCAAAGTTAGAATTATTCATTGGATGTATAATAACTTATGGTCATACATTGGTATCATATATATATATATATATATATATGTGTGTGTGTGTGTGTGTGTGTGTGTGTGTGTGTGTGTGTGTGTGTGTGTGTGTGTGTGTGTTTAAAATTTAATGCATTTATATCGATGAGTGTTAAAAGGAAGAACATATGTCGGTATAGGGAGCAGGGAGGTCATAAAAATGAACAATGCATAGTGACTGAAAGTGTCACGTCTCAAGCGCTCTTTAAAAAATGTCCTAGATTGCTTGAAGCATCAAACTGTATTCATTTTTATTACCACACACGCACAGACACAAACACACTACATATATATATATATATATATATATACATATATGTATATGTATATGTATATATATATATATATATATATTGCTGGCCACTCGTATTCGCGTATACCCATGTACTAGTGCGGCTAGCCCACCTGTGGTTTATACTACGAATATGCTGAGTAAACCTGGCTACAGTTTCTGGGAGAGAAGCGTGTTATCTGGTGTGATCAGTAATCTGAACAAGACCAATACGTTCAAACACTCGGTCACGATGACTTGTGACTTCGTGCTAGTACAGCCATCGACGGCCACCAAGGGTCC
>OZ038515.1:74353071-74365571 GCA_964036315.1 Acanthosepion esculentum
TATCCATATATTTAATCTATTTTTTGTTTGTATGTTATTTTTATAGATATAATTTATTTAAGTAATGTTTTTTAATTAATTGAATTTACTGGCCTGAATAAGGGTTGCAGGTTCGATTCCTACCAAAGAGCACATATTTTCTACGAAATTTCTCGGACATTCAGGCCGGCAAATGTTATAAATACTTTAAAGCAGAACATTTACTTAAATATTTGTATCTATAAAAAAAAATGTATACATATCTTAAAACTGAATTTGCGTCAGTCGGAACTTCTACCAGTAAGCCGTCGGCGCACGGCAGGGATGAAAAAGAATTTTAGCGTATATATATATATATATATATATATATATATATATATATATATATATATATATATATATATATATATATATATATATATATATATATATATATATATATATATATATATATATATATATATATATATATATATATATATATATATATATATATATATATATATATATATATATATATATATATATATATATATATATATATATATATATATATATTTTTCATCCCTGCCGTGCGCCGACGGCTTACTGGTAGAAGTTCCGACTGACGCAAATTCAGTCGGGTTTCTAGCGTAGCTAGAGGCAACCGCACGTCTAGCCACACTGATGAACTGCGAAACAGTCTGTCTGTGGATGACAAATATATATATATGTTTTTTCATAAAAAAAAATATATATACACAGAAATATGTCTCTCTCTCTCTCTCTCTCTCTCTCTCTCTCCATATATATATATAGAGAGAGAGAGAATATAATTACTTAAAAATTAGGAAATATATTTCTCATACATATATATATATATATATATATATATATATAATACAGGTTAAAAATCATAATAATATAAAATATTAAAACTGATCCACAAAAGAGCTCAATGTATTTATTATAACAAAGCATATAAATTACATAACAGAGAAATCCAAAATAAACTTCTGCGTATAGTGTATTTCATGTAACGCCGAGTACTTCTGTCTTATTCAACCCAGACGGTAGGCTGTATTCTGTGTCGGAACTAAAAAAAATAATACAGAGCCAACCCCTATCGAAACCTCGGCAGGACAGACTGCCCGAGTAGTGGTAAAAGGATCGCAGAAGTTATCTGTCTCAAAGGGAAACTAGCTCCTCAAATTCACCCCCAGATATTAACCTTAAGACCCCAAGTAGTGGTTATAAGAAATATATATATTTGCTTCTTCTTCGTCACCGCGACACGTTGGAACAGTCGGTTATACGTTCGCTTAATAACCTAACTGTCAGGGTTTCAATTCTCGGTAGTGGATGCACACTGCTGATGAGTCCCAAATATAAAACGAAACGGCCGTCCAATGCTTTCTGCATTCTGTTGAGGGTCAGACTTATTTATATATATCGGTACCATCCTGACCACATCTTTTTGAGATAATGTCGTATTCTTTTCACACCGACGCCCTTCATACGTCCGTCAGTTTCTATTCAGATTATCTTCATCTTTTTATTTTTGATGATTTGAAATGTAGAAAACGACATGATTAAAATTATGTCCAGCCGGAAATTTTATTTTATTCACCAGTCTTTTTTTATTAATGATTAATTTAAAAAAGCTTATAAAATATTTATTAAAATATCCTTCAGTAAATGTAATCCTGTGTAAATATATCGTTTCTTTTCTTTAAGATGTAATCTCATAGACATTAAAATACACCCCAAAATTGCGCAGTACGTATTTCGATGACCGCGTTACTTAGAACGATTACTTCGCTACTTCTGTAAATGTAAAAACATACTACTCCTCTTATGTACCGTGTCTCCTCAGGACTTACTCGATCATGGCTCTCCATGTCTTCCTTCCCTTGTAGCTCTTAATTTTTCTTTTTGTTATCTCGCCTAAACCTTGCTCCGCTCTCCATTTTATTCGCACTCATCAAGAAAGTTGGTGGCACGGTGGAGTAATAGATAGAGGCTCGGATTGAGGAATCAGGGTTCGAATTTCAGTCGGATCCATTACATTCACTTACGTACTAATAACCTTGGGAAAGGTATGAACCCTATTCTTCTCACCTCAGCTATGGGTAAATAGCAGGACAGACCAGGTTCTATAACCTTGGGTAGTAACCTGTCTAGGAGAAGGAAAAAAACGGCCTGGTCAAAATTGGCCTAGAGAGGGTTGGGCTCCGTCAGGTTATCTTGCCCAAGAAACACCACTTCTACATGGTGCCCCTACGACATTACGGGTCACGGGATAAAAAACAAAATCAATAATCTTACGCGATGCTTTACTCTGTCCCTCTTTCCCTCGATCTGTCCTGTGAGTATTATATTTACCAAACCTTCCTTCCTCATTACGTGCCCCAGAAATTTGAAATGCCTCCTGATATTAAGTATAAGTTTCCATTTTCTTCAGAACCTCTTGCTTAAAGGTTCGGTCCATTGGCAATAATTTTGGCTATACAAACAGATAGTTATAAAAAGACTGAATTGCTTATTTAGGGCTAATTTAAAAAAAAAAAAAACTCACTATTGTTTGCTTGCCGTGGAAATAATTTTAAGTAAAATGATGCACTAAAATAAGTAACCAAGAAATTGTTTTAAGTTCTCTGAATATCGATGCCATTAAAATATATCAGTAATTTTCCCTTTTGCTCTCTGTCTTAGTTATTTAATATTTCACTCTTAATTTTGTCCTTCTTCCGTCGTTTTCAACTTGCCATTATGACTGATGCCATCATCTCGAACACATGGACAACTTGCGTTATATATATATTTATATATATATATATATATATATATATATATATATATAGATAGATAGATAGATAGATAGATAGATATATAATATTAGTTGTTAATATACGGATATATATATATATATATATATATATATATATATATATATATATATATATATATATATATATATATATATATATATATATACATGCATACACATACATATATATAAATTTCCAAGAGGATAGAATCCAGGTAGAACTCAATGTCCCGGACAGAGTAAGTATATATATATATATATATATATATATATATATATATATATATATATATATATATATATATATATATATGTATATGTATCCCAAGTACTTTCAATCTCATCATCCAAGATCATCTTCTGGGATGAATTGCTAAGAAAACGTTTCCCAATAATTTAAAGAATGCATTTTCTGTTCAGAAAATAATTTTCAGAAAAATCTCACACAAAATTAAATTGTCATCAATTTTTCAATCAAAAACAAAGAAGATAAAAAGGAATAAGAAATACATTCCTTTTTGTCCAGCCAAAGGTATAAATCTTCACTTCTTGGAAACTCTACGGTGCTTTTGAAAAGGTTGATGTCTTTTGATGCCCCAGCAGAAATCAGCCATCATGTTAACATCCCATCTGCAAAGTGCCTAGTTGGCTATGCCTGTCTGGTATTTGGCGGCTAGTTTAAGAGCTGATAAAGAACATTCTAATCTTGCTAATCTTAAATACACTCGCCTAACCCCCTAACAACCCTCATTTATCGATATTCCTATGTATGTTATACAGAGACTGCATGAAATTACAAGACCTCCGTAAATTCAAGTGATAAGATAAAATCTTATGAAGGTTTCAGGCTTAAAGTGAAAACTACTAATAAAACCTAAAATCACTGTCCTTGAATGACTTCTAAAGAGCTTATTCTATGAAAAGTAGAGAAGAAACACAAATCACAAAGTTATAACAAGCTAAGAACATTGAGGACACAAGAACGTTTTCGAATGAGATATCTCTCATGAAATCAAGCCTTTTCAGGTCAGCTTATCTGAACTGAAATAGCTTAGAATTCATTTTGAAAGTTATTTGGATATGAAATATGTGCCGATTGCCCAACAACATTTGGGTTAAAAAAATGTCAACCAGTGTAATCTAGACATATTATGTCTATTCATTTTAATTTTAATCCTCCATTTTATTTTAATCCTCCATTTTATTTTAATCCTCCATTTTATTTTAATCCTCCATTTTATTTTAATCCTCCATTTTATTTTAATCCTCCATTTTATTTTAATCCTCCATTTTATTTTAATCCTCCATTTTATTTTAATCCTCCATTTTATTTTAATCCTCCATTTTATTTTAATCCTCCATGTTATTTTAATCCTCCATTTTATTTTAATCCTCCATTTTATTTTAATCCTCCATTTTATTTTAATCCTCCATTTTATTTTAATCCTCCATTTTATTTTAATCCTCCATTTTATTTTAATCCTCCATGTTATTTTAATCCTCCATTTTATTTTAATCCTCCATTTTATTTTAATCCTCCATTTTATTTTAATCCTCCATTTTATTTTAATCCTCCATTTTATTTTAATCCTCCATTTTATTTTAATCCTCCATTTTATTTTAATCCTCCATTTTATTTTAATCCTCCATTTTATTTTAATCCTCCATTTTATTTTAATCCTCCATTTTATTTTAATCCTCCATTTTATTTTAATCCTCCATTTTATTTTAATCCTCTCAAATTCACGGAACAATTTCTTAGTGCTGTTATAAAACTGATTAAGTAAGACGTCGTAGTTGTAATTATTTCTTTTATATTCCCACAAACTTTCAATCTCGTCCAAAATCATCTTCAGGGGTGAATTGCTAAGACAGAAATTAATGTGTTAAGAACTTTTAAGTTGCCTTTTGGTATTTCAATCTGCTTCTTCACAGGGTTACGTTTAAATTGCCAAATGTAGTTTAAGATATGTCTATTTAGGCAGCATATCTTCATTCAATCCTGTTTGGTTGAATAATCTAGACACATTATCCGTAATTATTTTATTTTAATCCTCTCCTGACAATACCAGACCTCCGTAAATTCAAGTGATATGATAAAATCTTATGAAGGTTTCAGGCTTAAAGTGAAAACTACTAATAAAAACTAAAACCACTGTTCTTGAATGACTTCTAAAGAGCTTCTTCAATGTAAAGTAGAAAAGAAACACAAATCCCAAAGTTTTAACAAGCTAAGAACATTGAGGGCACAAGAACGTTTTCCAATGAGATATCTCTATCTATAAAAGGCAGGATGTATGTGCGTGTGTAACGAATGCACGGCCGCAATTTTCGACGGATTTGCACCAAAATTTACATGCACATGCTCCGAGTTAGCGGGAAGGCGAAGACCGATTTTGCATTTCCCAACTCCCATCGATAGTGGAAATAATCGATTTTTTCATGCTTCTACGGCAGTTTTCATGTTGTTTGTGGCCAATTTCTACTGGCCAGATTGAGAGCCTATAGCTGGCTGCCACGAATAGGCAGGAAGATTCTATTGGCCAGCATGAGAGCCAACAGCTGACTGACACGAATGTTAACTAGCATGCTAGCATGCAAAAAACATCGATTGCTGCATTCGTCACAAGTGGGAAAAATTTAAATCTGCATGGCACTTTACTCCAATTGGCTCATTCGCTTGCTTAAACTCAACGTTGATTCTGATTTCGGAGAACTGGGTTGGGTGTGAAAATGTATTTGTTGTTAACATTCTTTTTTCATTCGGTTTTTCCAGTTACGAGTCCTTTTTTAAAGCTGATCGTTTTGTGTTCATTTTGTTTAGTTCTTTTTTCGTAACAGATTTAATGTTTAGTATAGAACTTTAAAAAATTCGCAGTGTGAGATAGGCAAGAAGTAAGGCATGTAGCAACATCAGCACGGCAAAGAGCACTCCTTTAAAGGCAAGGAAGGGCAAAAATATTTTAAGTCAAGTGATAGCGAATGCTGTATGAGTCGTACGATTTTTGAATCAAGCACAGGCAACGCCGGGCCATGCTGGTAGTCTCTCATAAAATCAACCATTTTCAGGTCAGCTTATCTGAACTGAAATAGCTTAGAATTCATTTTGAAAGTTATTTGGATACTTTTGCTTGAATGATAAATCCTTTTAACATGAAACAAAATGTTTCAACTATGTCACTCGCATATTTAAGCCGTGGCATATCCTTGTGAATTATACATTTTGGCCTATTTTAAGCAAAATAGAAATTGTCTGCACTGAGTAAACGCAATGTGATAGGGCAAAATGGACTTGATTTTCAGAGTCATCGTGAAAAAATAATCCAGAAACATGTGCCCATTGCCCAACAACATTTGGGTCGAAAGAAATGTCGGCCGGTGTTATTCAAATCAATATATTTGAATATGTGGATACTTTTAAATTCACACCTTAGCAATCACTAGATTTCGGATTTCAGACGTAAATATAAATGTATATCTATGTATATCTATATATCTTTATATATTTGTATATATAAAACTATATATACATACATATAAGATTTAAGAAACAGCAGATGTTTTTCTATATAGTGCTCTATATTAAAAATATTAAAATAATATTAAAAATAGAGCGTTAATAAGATTATATGAAAAGATTTCTTAACTTTAAAATATCAATTTTATTTTAAATATCAATTGATGTTTAAAAGTTAATCTTTTTATACATAAACTTTAATTTTAATTTAAATAATCGTTTCATTTAATATTATACATACATACATAAATTTATAAATGCACACGACCCCCCCCCATATGTGTATGTATATATATATATATATATATATATATATATATATATATATATATATATATATATATATATATATATATATAGTTTAACCCGAGTCTGCAAGGTGCTTGGTTGCCATGTGTCGCCACGAGGAGGCACTACATAGGGTTTACTGATGGAGAGGCTATACTGGCAGGGGAAGACTTACGCACTCGGCTCCCCCTATTCGCATTGCTGTTAGCCAGCGGCGGTAAATGAAAGCGAGAAGCAACAAGCACTACCACTACAGATTACCACACAGACACACACATATATATATATATATAAATATATATATATATATACAGGGTGACCCCAAAAAACGGGAATTTTTGAAGTGCGTATTGCCAGACATGAACACTGCGAGACAGTGACCTTGAGCAAATAAACATTTCGCCATTTTAGTAACGAGAATGAAATTCACAGTATCCCAGCTGAGATGTTGCAGCAGTCAATGAGGAATCTCAACAGCAGATTTCAAGAATGCATTCGTACAGGAGGACGCCATCTACAGGACGTAATTTTTTAAAAGTGAAAATTCCATCATTGTTTCTTAAATGGCATGTTTTAAGATTTCAATTACTATGAATTAAATATTTTTCTTCCATCACTCTTGGTTTTATTGGATTGTTAAAAAGTTCCCGTTTTTTGGGTCACCCTATATATATATATATATATATATATATATATATATATATATATATATATATATATATGGGGCGATGGATAAAAATTATCTTCTATATTACGCAAAAAAACATCTCATTTTAACAGATATATTTATCAAAATTAAACAAAAATCCATTGAAATACTAAAGACTAAATTTATTCGATAAAATAGCCATTGTCTTCAACAAGGGCCTCCAGACGACTTTGGAATCTCCTGCCACACTTCTGGACGGTCTCCTTGTTTCAGTTGGCGAATACTGCTATAATCCCTGCCTTCAGTTCATCTTTAGTGTTGCAAGGAGTTTTGTTGGTCTCTGTTCATCTCTGCCCCACACGTAATAATGAAGGGGGTTGCAGTTTAGAGAGTTAGGTGGCCAGATGTAAGGAGTGATGTGGTCGCAGAAATTGTCTGACAGCCATGATTGGGTTCTGCTTGTGTGACATGGTGCAAAATCCTTTTGCCAGACATAGGGTCTCCCAGCACCTACCCTTTTGACCAAGGGCAGCAATACCACCTCAAGACACTTGATGTAGGCCTACGTGTTGAGTCTCATTAACAAATTCGGGAGTTTTGTTCTCATCAGAACGAATAGAGTGGATTTTCCGAGCTGCCATACATTTGTAATCACGATTAGACTCATCCAACTCTTTCCCAATGTTCTGCACAATCCTCAACAATTTGAGGACAACGCAGAGGATTCGGAAATGGATAAAAACACCTGAAATGTGCATATTGGAGCTTCCGGTGGGAATGCCAAGCAGTACAGCATGCCGTTTCGAAATTTCTGGAGGAGTCATTTGCATCATGGTGCTCTTTTTCCCACAGATGGTGCCCCACTCACTCTAATATACTGTGCAGTCAACAAAATCAAAAACAAACAACGTGCATGAGCAAAGTTAAAAATATAAAATGGCGACAATTTGCACATCGAGTCCTGTATATACCACTTGTAACAGCAAAATTGTCCAAATCATACAACAGCAAAATTGTCCAATTTCTAGGCTAAGATTTGAACAGTTGTATCTTAGAAATGATTAAAGATATCTTACTGGAATTCTCCGAGGTTTTTTTAAAACAGTTTTCCTCTCTACTGCTCCTTCTTTTTTAAACTTAGTCACCGTCCTCTTGATGGTTCTTGAATGGACTTTGAAGATGGAAGCCAGAGTATGAATGTTGGTACCATGACTGAAGGCCTGAATAATCTTTTTTCGTGTCATCATTGCTCAGTTGGGAAGATATCGTGGGACTGACACAAAATGATTTTAATCTGTTCTCTTTCTAGCTGAATAACTCAAAGGGTTTTTCAGGGATTCTTAAGACGACAAATGCTGTCAAGATTGCTGTCTTATCGGAAAACCGGGAAAAAAGAAACTCAATTAGTGTTTTTTTAGATATTAAACTTTTTGTTGGATAGGCAATTATCTCATGTTGTTACACGATTTGTATTTTGTATATATACATATACACATACATAAATACATACATATACATATATATATATATATATATATATATATATATATATATATATATATATATATACATATATACATATATATATATATATATATATATATATATATATATATATATATATGTATATATATATATGTATATATATATATATATATATATATATATATATATATATATATATATATATATATATGTATATATATATGTATATATATATATATATAACTATGCAAAGTATTAAGAAACAGAAAATTTAATTAGAAAAAATGAAAAGCGTGTGAAACTGCTATGTCATCTCAATCTGCCAATATGGCGGTGAATACTGGATACTTTCCTTGCAGATGAAGAGGAGATTTTGGACAACAAAGATGTGTTACAACAGACGGGTAGCGAACAACGAAGAAGTTTTAATGATATTGTGAAAGAAAAGGACGCTTATACTTTGAAAGAAACTGGAAATTTCTAGGTCACATATTGAAAAAAGAAGGTTTGGGAATTTTGACACTCGCATGACTTATTAAAAGCAAGTGAGACAAAGAAAAATAGCGATTAGTTTAACTAAAGATATCGTGTGAATGAATGACGTAACAGAGAGTAGGAAGTATATTAAAAAGACAAATATTGCTAAGAGATAGGAAATTGTGGAGAGCCATGATCATCCACGTTCTAAAGGGACACGGCACAGAGAAGAAGAATTATTACTCTTTGATATATTTCATAATCTTTCACAAACCCTTCGAAATATTCCTGGTAAACATTTCTTCTGTGTACCATTCCTGGCTTACTCTTCCTTCAAATTATTCATATACCTCGGGTACTTTTGTTGAATTGAGCCTTTTATGCTTTCCATAAATTATCAATTGCATTTAAACAAGAAAGTACGCTAGAATAATATTTCTTCCAAAAGACTCCGATATGTCATGCCATTCATGTTCGTTTGAACGCCCCAAACACACCCCCCCCCATTGAAGAAGAAACACACTCAAACCATAATATTTCTATATTTCTCTTTTTGATCAGTGATCCATATTTGCTCCATAAATAATGCGTTGGGTTGCAGCCAAAAATTCAATTTCCGTTTCGTTCCGTCTAACTAAAGAACGCACACTCTCAAAAACATTAGGATTCTCGACATTCTCACGTGCAAAGTTAATCTCAGAATCTAGGTTCAACTTTGTTTTGTTTTTTTTGGTTTTTTTCTTTTTTTTTATCATTTTGATCCAAGCAAGTCGATAAAGCTATTAAAACGCAAGCGAGGTTACTGAGAATTAAAAAAAAAAACAAAAAAAACAAAGAGAAGGAGATAACAAGAACATTGTTCAAGGACACAGAAAATGGCGATTGACGTTGCATTTCAATTTTTGAAGATGGTACCGTGCTGTTCGATAAAAGTGACTCACCTGATTTTTTATACAGTTCTGTTCGATAAAAGTGACTCACCTGATTTTTTATATAGTGCTGTTCGATAAAAGTGACTCACCTGATTTTTTATACAGTGCTGTTCGATAAAAGTGACTCACCTGATTGTTTATACAGTTCTGTTCGATAAAAGTGACTCACCTGATTTTTTATACAGTGCTGTTCGATAAAAGTGACTCACCTGATTTTTTATACAGTGCTGTTCGATAAAAGTGACTCACCTGATTGTTTATACAGTTTTGTTCGATAAAAGTGACTCACCTGCTGATTTTTTTATACAGTGCTGTTCGATAAAAGTGACTCACCTGATTTTTCTTACTAAATGTTCTCTTCTCCGATGAAACGAAAGTTGAGCTAAATTCAAAGGATAAGCGATCTAAAATCCGAAGAAGAAAGCTTTGGAAGCTCTTTGAATTTAGCAGTAAGTACTGTCAAGCATCCGTTCAGTATAATGTTCTGGGGATGCTTTTCTTTTCATGGAACTGGTTTCTTAAAACCTATTGAAAAGACCCTCAGGAGCGAGCAGTACAAGAGAATTTTAGAATCTTGTCTGCTCCGTTCTGCTGAAAGGGTGCAAATCGACCCCACCAAGCTCATTTTTATGCAGGATAATGCTCCCTGTCACAAATCAAAATTGATGAAGGAATACTTTGATGAGAAGCAGGGGAGTGTTATGACATGGCCGCCCCAATCTCTTGACCCCAACCCTATAGAAAACTTATGGAGCATTATAAAGTACAGGCTCTCGAGAAAGCAGTTGAGCAACAAAGAGGATTTGATTGTGAATTTCATATCCGAATGGAATTCAATGCTTGGAGATGAGATTTGCCAGAACCTAATCAAGTCAATGCCAAAAAGGGTTGAAAAGGTTATTCAAAATAAAGGAGGACCCATAGATTATTAAATATTTCAAACTATATTACCTTTTATAAATAAATTATACCTCTTTTTTCACCTAAATCTCATTTATATCCAAAATTATAATTATCAATAGAATACCTTAGGGTGAGTAAACTTTTTTATTAGGTGGTCGGGAAGGGGTCTTTATATTAGTAAGATTAAAAATTAGTTTGACCCCAAAAACAATAGGCGAAAAAAATTTTAAGTAAAAAAAATCAGATGAGTCACTTTTATCGAACAGCATTGTAGTTGACAGGAATTGCAGTAGTGAAAATAGAGGAAAATTATATTTGTCTTTCAATCCTCATTCATTTTACGAAAGGAAAAAACAGTCTAGAAACAGCAAAAACGGTATATGCCATTTATGCATATGGTGCTTTATTTTTGCACCTTTTTTTAAATCAAGAATCCGTACTTACTCCACAGATAATGGTCTGGATTGTAGGCGAAAATTCAATTTTCATTTCGTCCAACCCAAGAACGTTCTACCATTTAAATTTTTGAATGTCGTAGTTTACAGGAAAGCAAGAAGCCAGAATAGAATTCCAAAGAGAAGGAGCGCCGGTGAAGAAAAGATCAGAATAGAATTCACGGTTACAATTTCATCAGTAAAACTCCCAACAAAATTGTTTACCGTGGAGCAGAGAGTTTTTAAATGATCCCTTTTGATTTCATTCTTGATACTTTTTTAGTTCTTTTTTATATACTAAATTCCACACAATACAAGGGTCCAGAGCTATAGTCATGGTAGAATGTTACTGAATAAAGGTATAGGATATCAAAGTAAGAAGAGGTAGATGGTATTGAAGATTGTGAGGTTAAGGAGGATAGACAGCGATTGACCCTTGACCTGAAGTGTTCAAGATTATTGTGTTCAAGGGAAGTATCCACACGAGAAAAAAACTGATTAAAATGTTTGTTTTTTTTTTGTTTTTTGGTAACTGGAGTTTTTAAGAGTTTTCTTTCAAGTCATCATTCCACTTGCTTTGACGTTTCTGTGCCTTTTTCGAGTGGAACGTCATGGAATTTCTCATAGAGTGCCAGGTTTTTAGTAATCACAAAGCTTCTTCTATTTCAGAATAATCGATCTACAACGACATTTAGCATTTTGTTTGATTATGATTGTGAATATGATTATGATTAGTAATCATAATCAAAACCATAATCGTAAGCACAATCATAATCATATGCATAATTACAATCACAATCATGATCACAAACATAATCACAATGTGATTATGATTATTAAGCATAATTACAGTCATAATCATAATAATAATCACAATCATATCAATAATCATAATCACAATTGTAATCCCAATCATAATCATAATAACAATCATGATCATAATCAACATCATAATACCAATCATAACCGCAATCATAATAATAATCATCATCGTAATAACAATCATAATCACAATCACAATCATAAT
>OZ038515.1:74370571-74383071 GCA_964036315.1 Acanthosepion esculentum
TTATTATCTAAGTATAATCCCTTATTTGGTCATTATCCGAGACTTAGGGTAAGGCATGTTCGTAAATATATGCATTCTTCCATATAAGCGCTACTTAAACAAGTACATTGTTTATATTCTCTGATAATTCTCTCGCTTGAACAGATGACCAGTTCCACACCGTACAGTCTTTTGTATCTCTTCGAAACAGAAACTGCCAAGAATCTTGCTAATGTTCTTGCACCCAAAATTCCGGTTATTACAGCTACACATTTGGCTAAAAGCTAATCTCTAGTTCCTTATTCAACTGATATATTTTTATCTGATGACACTAACATTTCTACAAGAAAGCATTTTTTCTAGCCTTTAATCACTACGTCTGGACTCCTCCATATTATATACCTGTCAGTATGTTAGGTAAAGTCCCCAAAATAGTCACTTCATTACCACCCCCCCTGGTATCAGGTTTAGACTAATGTCTATTTTTCGACATCCGTAATAATGATATATCCTGCAAAGAATATATATCTTATCATGTCGATCTTTGTATTCCTTCGATATTATTATTATTGTTGTTGTTGTTGTTTTATTTCCTTTGATTTCTGGTGCGTACACATTTCTTTCCGGGTCCCGCCCAGAGACCTAAGGTTAGAAATGGAATCATGATAGTTTCCACTGACCAATTAAAAAAACACAAAAAAAAAACACACATCTTTACATCGACAAAGCCCTTCGTAAGGTGTGAGCTGTACTCGTGAGAACAATCTTTTGTATTTCTTTGAGGCATGGGCTTCCTGGAATCCCTTCAATGAGTCTACTGGAATCTTTTCTAATCAAACCAAGAGCTCCAACTACAACAAGGATTGTTGATGTTCCTATGTGCCACATTTTTGAGATTTTGATTTCAAGGTGCTTGTATTTTGATAGCTTTTTGAAGATCTTCAAAGGTACATTGCAGTTTACAGGGACCGCCATATCAATAATGAAGCAATTTTTTGTTTCCGGTCTCTAATAACAATTATTATTATTATTATTATTATTATTATTATTATTATTATTATTGTTGTTGTTGCTGTTATTATTATTATTATTATTATTATTATTGTTGTTGTTGTTGTTGCTGTTATTATTATTATTATTATTATTATTATTATTATTATTATTATTATTATTAAGCGGAATTAAGCAGTTAAACAGTGTCCGTATAAATTCTATGGAACTCTCTCGTTATTCTGTTCACCTCCCCACCCCCATCGAAACGGGACGGTAGTAGTTTCTATACGTAACTCTCCTCATGCTTTTTTAGGACCGAAAGGGTTGGTGGATTATGAATATGTTTCAAACACTTTTAGTAGAATTACCAATGATACATTTTATAACAAAATGACCAACGATAAATTTTATCTGTAGTTGGCATACGTGTGTTAAAATATATTTAGTTCAAGCCATAAGATTGTTCAAAGTATTTAGATTTCGGTATTAAATAACCCATAAAGGTGTTGATATGCCGCCAATTCAATTAACCAACATCGAGCTTAAACACGTTTTTCTCTTCTTAAAGAGTTAATTTTTGACAAGATATTCACCTGCAATGAGCAATAGGTTTATGACGCGAATCTAAAACGAAGAATAAAACAGAAACCATGACAGGAATCGACTGAAGATTGCATGACACCATTGCAAATCGATGCCAAATCTAGTCTATTAGATTCTGCCATTGACCACATACAAACATCCTACTGCCGATGTCGTCACCGAAACCCTGGCAAGGATAGTTTCCGGGTGTTATGCCTTGCCAAAGGGAAACCGTGATTTGGCCCCAAGAACAAATACTGTTTTTTGGATTTAGAGTTGTCCTCCTATACTGATTACCAACAACAGCTAGAAATCACAGTTTGCACTGTTATTTATCCCATAGTTGGGGGGCGGAGAACTGCTGCGTTCAAAGTTTTCCCAAAGGTACGTGGACGTAAGTGAATGTAGAGAACCCGGCCGAAATTCGAACTCGACTCTCCAATTTCTCTGGGTTACGGCCATATCTCGTGCCAAAGGTACTACCAGCTGCTGTAAGTTTGCTTGTCCAGGTGGTGGGATGGATAATGGCTCTGAATTGGAAATCAGAGAGACGAGTTCCAACTGCTGTCGGGTTCGTTATATTCACTTTGGCGCAAATACTCCTGGGAAAGGCATGAATCTGTTACAGACTGGTGAATGTATTTTTAGTTATCAGAAGGATTTATGATGTCGGTGTTCTTAAACATTCGTCCGCAACAAATTAAGAGGTAAAAGGAACATTGAAAACAAATCATGCAAGAAAATTCAGAGTGAAGACAAACATAATTAAAAGTGTAACAATCACATTGATTTATATACAATTGACATATACAATTGGGTTGAATATTTTTGGATAAATGAGGATGGTTGAATTAGATTGTGTAGAGTATTTTTGTGAAGTTTCAGCGTGTGTGAAGCTGTTATTAAGATTTGTTCGTAAAATTAAACTAAGTATTTGGTTATCTACAAAAATGTCCCTAGTGCGAGTTCAATCAATAGTGTGTGTGCGTAAGTTTAAGTTATTGTCCAAAATCGGTAGGAGTTGTGTACCTTTAGTTGTTTGGATGTTCGATTGATTGTTTACGAATACTTATTTAGTAGTGAGTAAATATCACTTTTTAAGTATTGTAAGTAATTGCTAGAAATTGTTCCTGAGAGAGCGTGGTTGTTGTTTGCTGAGTCAGAGAAGTTTGCGCGGTAAAAGTGTAGTTGGTCAAGGTTTTTACTTGCGTGGATTAGTTTGGCATCTCTCCAGGGATGAGTCTGACTGTTTGAGTCGATTCATATTCTTCTATTTATAGAGTTTGGGTCAAGAAAATAGGCTCCAGAGCGCTGGGCGCGAAAAGACATTTTCGCATGAACTTGTTACAGTTCTAAGGGTCTGAGCCAATGAGAAGTCTCGCTTGCTGAAACTAGAGTGTTGATTGGTTAATTTTTGGTATAAAGTGGATTATACCGGCGGGGTGAGAGATTAGTATGGATCATTCCATCAAACCCACCTCTTCTCTTACCCCAGTTATGGATTAATTAGTAGGATTTGTATCAGTAAATCATTATCCCCCAAAACATTCTTATAATCTAAAAATATTTTCTGGCTTTAAGTAACCGTCAAAAAGGTTGATAAAAAAGAAAATCACTCGACCAATCCAATTTCTCAGTGAGAGCCGCTATTCATTACACACCAGCAACGCCAGAGAATAGACTTTGATGACTGAATAATGACGCTATGAATTTTGTATGAATAAAAGTTTATGTTAAAAAATACTGGATACTTTTGCACCAACCTTATATTTTTATAACTGATATGAAAAGACGAAAGGGCAGAGAGCATAGTGGTATTCGTGGATGCTATCAAAATGGTATTGAGTAGTTACTGTCAAAATGGTATTGGATGGTTGCTATCAGAGATACCATTTTTTATTATTTTTGATTATTCAGAAGTGCTTTGTCCAATTTGCTCTTGTTGTTATTAGTTTGAAATTAGGCTTTTTTTTTACTTTTTAGCTGGGCGTCTGTTGTGGGTTACTTTTTTAATTTTATTTTATTTTTAAGTGCTGTCAAATAACTCCTTAAAATGTCTCCATAATGACTTAATGCATTTTCAGTTAATAAAATTCCTACTCCGCCCTTACCCTCACCTCGGAAAAAAACATTTTTTTTTAATTCAAAACAAAAGCTCAAGTCGTCGATTAACTTCCTCGAAGGACGTATAACGAAAACGATCAGAAATGAAAAGGGAAACGATAAAAAAAGTGGATTGGAGAAGAAGAAAAAAAAGCGAACGAAACGAATCCAACTAAATTAGCAATGTCTAAAAGAGAGTTTCTCACGCAATCGAATCGAAATACGAGAAGGCAGCGATGAGAGAGAAGGGGGGAAGATAGAGAGATAGGAAGAGAGGGAGGGGGAGAAAGAGAGAGGGGAAGAGAGAGAGAGAGGGGGGAAGAGATGGAAAGGAACCAATCACTGCAAAGACCGGTGCATACAAAAACCAGAATAGCGCTTTTCAGAGCAGACATACTGACAGATAAATGTGATCATGAGAAACGTGTACTCGAATACCTCTGAGCGAGACGAAAGCAGTTGCTCGTGAAAAATAGATTAACCGCATGTTCTCCTCAAGGAACAATTCAACAGACGAGTAGTCTTTTGTTATGTATGGCTAAACTAAAAGGAAAAATAATGGTATTAACCAGTTATAGGGTCACGGATTGTTTACACATTCAAATACATATCAAAAACACACATGCGTATATATTTGGTTGGAAGGAAAATGCACGCAATTTCTAAATAAATTTAATCTTCTAAAACCCACAAAGACTTTCCTTCCAACCAGACAGATAGGCATTTGTCTGAGGACATAATGCTGTAATAATTCTAAGTAGAAGTTAATAAAACTTTATTTTACTAATTCAGTTTTAGCGCTGAAAAATGTTTATTTTATTGTGATGGATGGTTACAAGCGAGAGGGGAGATGGGATGTGATTGTTGTATTATTACAGAGGACTTCAGAAATACAGTTATAGACAATTTTATTTTTATTTACCTTTTTTAAACATTTTTTCCTCACAAGTGTACTTACGAATGGTTCTATGACATACACCCTTTTGCAAATCAATTGAAATAAAACGAATAATTCCGTTATTATTTTTTTTTTTCGTATTGTGCCGACCTTTTACCACATTTATTTAATTTTGTTTCATTTGTTTAGGAAGCCAAACTGATGTAAAAGAAAGGGACAAGGCATAGGTATCAATATATATAAAATTGTATTCAACGAAACATACAATAAATAATGTATACGAAAAAGCATGCATAGAGTAAAACGAGAGTTACCTCGCTTTGACTATAAAGTCTATCAAAGTTCTCTGAAAGAAAATGAAAGAATTTAGTCTGTTATAAAATGTCTTGTTAGATCAATTACGACTCACTCACTGGGTGCCCCCATACTTTCGGCCTTGTGCCACATCTAAGCCGAACTTAGAAAATCGATATAAATGTTTTAAACAGTTCTGCCATGCAAGAGGAAAATTATGTAGTGTAAAAGAATGTGATTTGTGAGTTGAGTGAGGAGATGGGCGCATAGCTTCAACTGTCGTGGATTTCGGTGGCAGCTGAAGGTCTCACTAGTGCAGCATCTCTTTTCTTATGCTTATATAGGTGGTCATTTAATCGGGAGCTCCGCGCAGGAAAAAGCATTCTCCACATGCAGAGAATCTGATTGGTCGACACTGACCAATCAGTGCATGAATTTCGGGGAGACTTCTGGGAGCCGGTTCTCCCAAAAGTGCACAAAATTTACTATATGAAAATATAGCGATTTTAAAATTGTCGCTTCAGATAGCAGCGTTGCTTCCTGACCAATGAATGAATGCTGTTGGAGATTTTAATTTGTAAGGGGGTATGTGTGTTTGGTGATGATCGCCATAGTATCTTTCCAATGAAACATGACCCAGTGCGCATGTTAGTACTTCGTATGTCCAGTCCACGAAGTCGTTCCTTGCAGATTGACCACAGATTCTCGATTGGACTTAAATCATGAAAATTTCTGGACTAATCTATAGTACTTTGATTTGCTCACTGCTAAGGCTTGCTAGTGTGTTCGTACAGCGTTACAATTTTCGTACGCTTCCTTGGAGTTAAGTCCATCACACACAATGGCCGTAGGACTACTAATCGACAGTCGAGACAATAGTGCTTGGCCGTGATAAAAATCTGATGCAATCACGGATGACGCAATATTTTTCAAGGCCGAACAAATTTCATCATACACTCCGAAAACAGATTCATATAACTGCACACCATTGCAAATGCCTTAATCCGAGGAAAACATAGAAATCGATTACACCCTGGTACGGCGGTGGGTGTAAAACTGACCGTATAGTGAAAGAAAGGAAATCAAAGGGGTTGTTTCAATTAATTTGCACAATGGTGTAAATGTATTTCTACAAGTACTTTCAGCCACTTTGGTCATCTTCAGGAAATAAATTCCTTTTCAATCAAAGTAGCCGTCTGCTTTCGCCGCTGCCTTATTTTAAGAGTGTTAATTTTATTTTTTATTATGTTAAGTGCGGTGAAGTCATATTTTAATTTTGGATTTTAATCACCAAATGTCTGAATAGTTTCACTGGTGCGTTAATTATATATATATATATATATATATATATATATATATATATATATATATATATATGCGGCTGCTCGGTCTCACGCTGTCCGCTGATCTGAGATGGAACAAATACATTGAGTCAATTGCATCATCCACCGCAAGGAAAGTTGGCTCCCTGTGCCGAGCCAGGAGATTTTTCTCCCCGGAATCGATCCTCCAAATCTATAAATCGACCATTCGCCCTTGCATGGAGTATTGCTGCCATATATGGTCTGGAGCTCCTGCTGTTTGCCTCAGGGTTCTTGATAAGATCCAGAGACGTATATGCAATGTAATTGGCCTTGATCTGTCATCTCGTCTGCAGTCGCTCTCTAACAGACGTTGCCCCGCTCTGTCTTTTTTACAAATACTTTCACGGTAATTGCTCCGATGAGCTGCTTTCGCTGGTTCCTAGGCCTCATGAATTTAAACGTCCTACGAGTTTGATATACCCGAGAAAGTAAACACCTATCCCAACTGAAAACATTTATATTCCTTGGAGATGGCAAATTGGTTAAAAATACTTGGAGGCAGTATATTGGGAAGTACATTTATAATTTTCAACCATTAGTGAGCCACTTTCAGGAATTTGGGTTAATCTTCAAGGAGTAAAGATGTTTTCAATCAAACTGCCTGCTTCCTTTTTCTGCCATTTTATTTTGATAGTTTTGTGTTAAATTCTTTTCATGGCCAAATTATCTGAAAGTACTTGGAAAACGAATATCAGAAAATCCATCGAAAATGTTGACTCGGAAGTAAAAACAATTCCAAGAAAATAAAAAATAAATATTGACTATTTCCGTAGTCGTCACACAAATAATCAAAATCTTTTCAAAAACATTTTTAAGCCAAAATACACCCGCCATGATGAAAAAGCGACAAGAAAACTAAAAAACACAGAAACTAGTTCAAATACCAGTAAAATTCGTTTGGAAATACATCAGCAAATACATATAAAGTATATTTAGGCAACGAGTATTCAACGAAACGAGTTCAATTAAAAAGAAGTGGCAACGTCTGTTGGCTTATTATTTTGTTGTATTTTTACAATTTTCGGAGAGGAAGTTGGGTATTTTGATCGAAGGTGTGGATAAGCTAAACGAAGTTCGTGTTTTGTTGATCTTTGTCCAGGTATAATCAACCGACTCCGTTAGTTACAAGAGGCTGTGTCAGTTTGACAAGCAAGATTCCTTTGTCAGCATCCTGATATTTTTGGAAAGCTGCACAAAATAAGATGTTTTAAATACACACACACACACACACACACACACACACACACACACACACACACACACACACATCTTCACCGTTGAAACTGTTAGATGTAGACGTCTCTTCTACTCCAATAGCTTCATGTCTCGCACCTCTCGCCTGTGGAACTCCCTTCCTTATTCCTGTTTCCCTGACAAATATAATCTCCAACTATTTAAGTGTAACGTCAATCGACATTTCCAGTTGCCTGATCTATCCACTTCCCTTCTCCACATTCTTTCCCCTTACATTCCTATCTGCTCTCACTCCAAATCTTCTGTAACCCTCTTTCCTTGATCGATCCACTATCTTTCTCCACTCTTCATGTGATCCCAAAACTGCCCCAACGTTTGTTTGTTTTTTATCCGAGCCCTTTCGGCTATACATTTACCCATTTTCAAGGATTATATTTTGCTAAAATAAGAAATAGTTTGTTGTATGAATGTTTTATAAAATGTTTTCATTTTTCAAAACACAGTCAAGATATTATGTCCATGTTCAAAGTTAATATTATTAAGTGTTGTTTTTGTGTTTTTTTTTATTTATAAGGCTTCCATTATTTTTAGCCTTTTTTGCATGTAGATGATGCTATTGTATTAGTGTTGTCGACAAGTATGTTCCGAATAGTGTCCGGTAGGTCTCCATGAATATTTAAATGAGATCTTATTGAGCTATTGTCAGAAAGGTGTAGAGTGAGCCTGCGTGTCAAGCATATATATATATATATATATATATTTAAAGATATTTTTGTAGGTACACAATTTTATAACTGAAATGCAGGTGTTAAGCTTAATATTACTAGACATATTAAAATACTAAAGCAAAAAATAAAAACGGAAGCAACCGGTTCAGCCATTTGTGAGCATCTATTAAAGAACGGAAGGTGTGCGCCTAAATTCAGTGTGGATTGGTTCACCGTGTTGTCCCGTTCACACTCTTCATTTCATCTAAAGGTGCTGGAGTCAATTTACATCGGGTGCTGCAGGCCCTCCCTGTGTAAACAGCGTGAGTGTCTGTTGGGGCTCGCTGTCCTTTGCCTATAGCTCCAACTTTTTTTTCTTTTTTCCCCCTCACACTCATTTTCTTTTTCATTGCATATTCTGTTTTTTTAAATTACATTAAAATCTCACGTAGAAGCCTGAACAGCGGGAGCGAAACCGGTTGCTTCCCTTTTTATTCTTTGCTTTAGTATTTTAATATGTCTAGTAATATTAAGCTTAACACCTTCATTTCATATATATATATATATATATATATATATATATATATATATATATATATATATATATATATCACAGATTTTTGGTTCTGTGATAATTAGCTGCTGTTCTTGGAGTTTAATTACATTTTGGTTCTGTGTATCAATCTCAATGTTTTTATGTAGTCTGTTATATTTGTTCTATATACCGCAGTTAGGTCCGAGGTTCAGTAAATCTTTTTGGCTGTCATAGTCAGAGATGTTTATAAGTTCTTTCAAAGTTATTCGCAGGTATGTATCGCCTTTATATAATGTACTAAGCTTTCTTTGAATTTTTAACTTATTTTAAACAACAAACGCAAGGGGGAAATACATAACACACTAAAAAACACTAACACCTCTGAACAGCTTAAACAAATTCTAAAGAGACTAAAAGATATTACTAACAAATTATATATATATATATATATATATATATATATATATATATATATATATATATATATATATATATACCCAAGTTTAGGATTGGTATATACGGAGTGAGATCCAATAACCAACAATTAATATTCTTTAAAGAGTGCTCAATACGGAGTAGAGCAGATATAATTATTTATTTGAATATTACAACATAAATATGTTATATTCTACATCGTCACTTGATAAGACACGAGAAGTGTTGAAACAAAATGACTACTTTTGTCGTGATTTTATAACATATTTATGTTGTAATATTCAAATAAATAATTATACATATATATATATATATATATATATATATATATATATATATATATATATATATAAATTATATATATATATATATATTATTTATATGCTCTTGAAATAATTCGATTGAGCTCTTGGAGAGGAAGGGGTGATTTTATGAACAGTGGTTGCTGCTGCTAGTGCAATGCTCTTTAACTAGAATCGAGCTCTCCTAGTCACCGACGTCATTCGCATAGTAAAAAGGTTAAAATTTCCCTTCGTCTCTTCCGTACAACAATAGCTTGGGAGTAGAATCTCTGACTGATGCCAAATCGGTCAGGTTCCGATCCCTGATTGAAGCTTGGCGGAAGTCGGAGATTCTACCCCTAAGCTGTTGGCGCACGGCAGGGATGGGATCGAAGCCGACTGAATTGGCTTAAGTCGAAGATTCTACCCCTAAGCTGTTGGCGCGCGGCAGGGATGCGAGCAAAACCAGGCTGAATTGGCGTCAATCGGAGATTCTACCCCTTCATATATATATATATATATATATATGTGTGTGTGTGTGTGTGTGTGTGTGTGTGTGTGTGTGTGTGTGTGTGTGTGTGTGTGTGTGTGTAAATAGTTATACTTGTTTGGAAAGACCTACGGTGTTTAAGCTTGTAAATGAACAAACCAATGCCCAAGGAAAAATAAGGGATAAAAAAAGAAAGAACTAAGACCATGTAATTGAGGCGAAAACAATCGTCCAGAATCCAAGCTCAGGATCCAAAGAAAAAAACCTCCAAAACGAGTAAACCAAAAGTAACTATGTAAAGTGCTCAATACACTAAGTAGAGCACACCTAAATATGAACCTTTACACACACACACACACACACACACACACACACACACACACACACACACACACACACACACACACACACACACACACATATATATATATATATATATATATATATAATAAAAAGTCTTAAACACTAATATTCCATATTTATATATTTTAGATATATGATTGCATATGTATGTACATGTTTTCACTAACAGTATATATATATAATGTATATATATACATATATATATATATATATATATATATATATATATATATATAGTGTTGACTTCTATATTCATTTTTTTATTTATAAATATATATATATATATATATATATATATATATATATATATATATGGAGTGATTAAAATTTCACTGGATTTTATGTATTTTCGTCTCTTTTGCAACCGACGTTTAACTATAAACTTTGAAATTCACACATCACTTCTGTTAAATAACAAGTGTTTAAATCGCGTAATTAATTTCCGCGACTGGGAAAAAAAAGAAGTGCAAAGAATCACGTTTTTTTTGTTGTTTTTTTTTTCCATATTTACTGGAATTTTTAGCGCGAATTGTTGTTTCCTCCAACGTCCGCAAGTTAATTATACAGCGACGCGAACAAGACACTTCGACGCTTTACTTGCACGTGAACTTTCGTGCGTCCCTCGTGGATCGAGCTTTTTAATACTTTCGCTTTTCGTTACATGAAAAAAAAAAATTAATTACTTTGTCGCATTCACCCACATACATTAGACACACATATTGTAAAATTTAATCTTTCAAAGAACAGTAACATGCAGAACTGCCTTGTTTATTATTGCATTAGGTATAATAAATTTGAATGATTGCTTTTAAAGCGTTTGGGGCTTGCCAAGTGTTTCCATCATATTTTCCATCTTCAAAAGGAAACATTAAATTTGATTCCTGAGTTATAAACAGAATATTCCACCTTCTTATTGAACAGGACTATGTTTGCACTTAAATCCGTTGCTTCTACTTCATCTGCCGTGATCCTTCAGGACGCAGGTGATCATGGCTCTCCACAATTTCCCTATCTTTGTTAGCTCTTAATAATTTTTATTTTTCTTAAACCTTGTTCCGCCATCCAGCTGTTCAATTAAATATTCAACGCTTTTTTTCCTTTGTCCATCTTGTCTTCCATCTGTCCTGTGAGTATCAGATTTTCCAAGCTTTCTTTCCTCTTCAGATATACTTGTGCCCTGTGTCTGCCTAGAAAATCGCCATGCATCCAAGATCGAATAGTCCTCACTCCCTTCGTATTTCATGGGTAAGCAGCAAGTTCCATTCTGATAGTTTCTTCCTAAGAAGCGTTGTGGAAAACTCCCAAGGGGATGCTTTCAATTAACTGATTCAGAAGCTCCCTACCTTAAGTGGCTCTTATGGCTTTGTATTTGATTGACAACGGTAAAAAAACTGTGTAATGTTGATTTAAATGCGATATACCTGTATATATTTTTCTTTATTCTATTGCGAAATATTTATCTTCTGTCAAGAAGATAAAGAAAAAACAGTAAAATACTTAAATGTCTTACTTTGCATTTATACCGTAATATTTCTTGCATTTACACCTTACAGTGTAATGTATAACGTCTAATGCAGACCCCGCTTGATAATTGTCTAACTAAAGTCTTCAACAAATTGTGCTGTATCTAATGTCATAACTTTTAGCAAAATTTGCTGAATCTTCATAAAACCCTTACAAATTACTTTTCTTACTGGCGTACTAGAGACTATAGAATGAGTAAAGCCACAACTGATTTGTTCAGTAAAATTACTTCCGTTTCTTATTAGTCCGTTAAATGTCTTCCATCTGCGGATAGCGTAGCCGTTATCAGAACACAAAATGGAAACGGCGAGGCGGGTTCAAATTCACGTCTATCCTGTTGCGTTCACTTTAGCGAAAATGCCCTTTGAGAATAGCAGGATTCCATTTATTGTCCAACACACGTCTACAGAGTGGAATCGTCCACATTCCCTTTGTATTCCATTGGTAAGGAGGAAGTTCCATTTCCATACCATCTTCTCAAGTACCGAACGAGAAAGTATCGGGTCAACGGTTATGTACTTTCAATCACCTTATTCAATAATCTTCTACCTTGAATGGCTCTTGGCCCTTGTGAACCACACTTAAAAAACAGCTATGGGTTAAATAGTAGGCTAGACTGTGCTCTCTAGACAGTTAATATAGAGGATGAAAAACTCTGACTTCAAAAGCATGGGAAATGCAACGGGAAACCACTCCACTATATTTGCCAAGAATCAGAAAAGAGACAGCTGTCAAATTATACTAGACAGATGTTAAAT
>OZ038515.1:74388071-74438071 GCA_964036315.1 Acanthosepion esculentum
AAAGATGTCCTGTGTAACTGCGCCTTCCTTGGCTGGGTAATATCAGTGATAGATATGCTAGGCAGGTTTCCGTATATATATATATATATATATATATATATATATATATATATATATATATATATATATATATATATATGACATAGAATGGAAATCCAAATTTACCTCATTCGAATAGCTATTGTGGATCAGTTTTAATATCTTTTTTTTAAGCTTTTCACCCCAGGCAAGACTGGAAGCCACTAGCACGCAAGGGGTTACAGAGGATTTGGAGCGAGAACAGATAGGAGCGTTAGAGGAAAGGATGTGGAGAAGGATAGAGGATAGATCAAGGCAACTGGAGATGTCGATTGACGTTACACTTGAATAGTTGGAGATCATAGTCATCAGGGACACAGGAATGAGGAAGGGAGTTCCATAGGCGTGAGGTGCGAGATATGAAGCTATTGGAGTAGAAAAGACGGCTACATTTAACAGTTTCAACAGTGAAAGGGTGGGGACGGGATGCCAGCCTTGTAGGACGCTTGAATTCATGGAGCCTGGGAACCAGCGATAGCAGCTCATCGGAGCAATTACCATGGAAGTATTTGTAAAAGAGACAGAGAGCGGCGACGGCGCGTCTGTGAGGGAGAGACTCCAGACGAGAAGCCAGATCAGGGCCAATTACATTGCATATCCGTCTCTGGATTATTATTATTAGGATTACCTTTCCATCAGATTATATATATATATATATATATATATATATATATATATATATATATATATATATATATATATATATATATATCATGTTGTACATATCTAACTAGATAGATAGATATCTCAATCTGTTCATAACTCTCTGTCTGTCGATTTCTCTTTCTCTCTCCCTATCTAGCTATCTCAAGGTGTGCGTAACTATGTCTGTTCGTATCTATCTGTTACACTCTGTTCATATCTATCTGTTTATTCATCCGTCTTAGTCTGTGCATATCTATCTATCTATGAATGATACTTGATTATTTATCTACAAATCTATCTCAGTCTTTTAATATCTATGAATTATATGATTATATAATTGTCATATCTATCTATAGCAGTTGATCATCTATCTATCTATCTGTCTATCTAACCCTTGTCATATCTATCTATCTATGGCACTTGATTATCTATCTATCTATCTATCTACATATCTATCTATCTATCTATCTATACTTTACAGCCTGTTCACTATCTATCTATCTATCTATCTATCTATCTATCCTTTACAGCATGTTCACTATCTATCTATCTATCTATCTATCTATCTATCTATCTATCTATCTATCTATCTATCTATCCTTTACAGCATGTTCACTATCTATCTATCTATCTATCTATCTATCTATCTATCTATCTATCCTTTACAGCCTGTTCACTATCTATCTATCTATCTATCTATCTATCTATCCTTTACAGCCTGTTCACTATCTATCTATCTATCTATCTATCTATCCTTTACAGCCTGTTCACTATCTATCTATCTATCTATCTATCTATCCTTTACAGCCTGTTCACTATCTATCTATCTATCTATCTATCTATCTATCCTTTACAGCCTGTTCACTATCTATCTATCTATCTATCTATCCTTTACAGCCTGTTCACTATCTATCTATCTATCTATCTATCTATCTATCTATCTATCTATCTATCTCTCTATCTATCCTTTACAGCCTGTTCACTATCTATCTATCTATCTATCTATCTATCCTTTACAGCCTGTTCACTATCTATCTATCTATCTATCTATCTATCTATCCTTTACAGCCTGTTCACTATCTATCTATCTATCTATCTATCTATCTATCTATCTATCTATCCTTTACAGCCTGTTCACTATCTATCTATCTATCTATCTATCTATCTATCTATCTATCCTTTACAGCCTGTTCACTATCTATCTATCTATCTATCTATCTATCTATCTATCTATCCTTTACAGCCTGTTCACTATCTATCTATCTATCTATCTATCTATCTATCTATCCTTTACAGCCTGTTCACTATCTATCTATCTATCTATCTATCTATCTATCTATCTATCCTTTACAGCCTGTTCACTATTTATCTATCTATCTATCTATCTATCTATCTATCCTTTACAGCCTGTTCACTATCTATCTATCTATCTATCTATCTATCTATCTATCTATCTATCTATCCTTTACAGCCTGTTCACTATCTATCTATCTATCTATCTATCTATCTATCCTTTACAGCCTGTTCACTATCTATCTATCTATCTATCTATCTATCTATCTATCCTTTACAGCCTGTTCACTATCTATCTATCTATCTATCTATCTATCTATCTATCCTTTACAGCCTGTTCACTATCTATCTATCTATCTATCTATCTATCTATCTATCTATCTATCTATCCTTTACAGCCTGTTCACTATCTATCTATCTATCTATCTATCTATCTATCTATCCTTTACAGCCTGTTCACTATCTATCTATCTATCTATCTATCTATCTATCTATCTATCCTTTACAGCCTGTTCACTATCTATCTATCTATCTATCTATCTATCTATCCTTTACAGCCTGTTCACTATCTATCTATCTATCTATCTATCTATCTATCTATCCTTTACAGCCTGTTCACTATCTATCTATCTATCTATCTATCTATCTATCTATCCTTTACAGCCTGTTCACTATCTATCTATCTATCTATCTATCTATCCTTTACAGCCTGTTCACTATCTATCTATCTATCTATCTATCTATCTATCTATCTATCTATCTATCTATCCTTTACAGCCTGTTCACTATCTATCTATCTATCTATCTATCTATCTATCTATCTATCTATCTATCTATCTATCCTTTACAGCATGTTCACTATCTATCTATCTATATATATATATATATATATATATATATATATATATATATATATATATATATATATATATATATCTAGCTAGCTATCTGTCTGTCTGTTTGTCTATCTATCTATCATACTCTTGTCATATCTGCCTATGGCACTTGATTATCTATCTATCTATCTATCTATCTATCTGTCTGTCTGTCTGTCTGTAGCTAACTTTATCCGCATTATGAAAACCTACTCCAATCACGCTTTCATCCATTTTTCTTCATATCTCTGCCTGTCTATTCACGGCCACCGACCCAATAATCAATAATCAATAATGTTATTTATCAATTTGCCTCCATTCATGTTTATCGACGAAACTTGATTGATGAGTGAAATGCTATGGACATTTTCTTTGGCAGCAATTCCCAATGTTTGCACCCATTTAAAGACTCTAGTAATTTTCCTTTCGGGTGTGTGCGTGGGGGGGGGGGGGCTCTTCTTTCAACCCGAGATGACGCCCTACTTTGCAGTCAATTCTGCATTAAAGAATAAATCTGAATAGAATCCAACCATCGATTAGATTTAAGTTAGAAAGATTGGGACTATATTTCAAAAGGATTCTACTCATTCCGCGCGCGTAGTAATACATCTTCATATTATCATCTAATTAAATCCTGATCGTTAATTACAGCAGCAACCAATTTCGTGTGAAATCTTTACTGGGGACAGAGCCTCCAAAGTTTGAATTGTTTTCAGAGCGTGATAAAGCTCAATTTTTTACAGGTACCCTAGTTTCTATTTATTAAAAGGTGTGCCAGCCTTCATTGTTTACAGGACACGACGCGCTCTGTTGGTTGTAGTTAGTTAAAACTACCTTTGTTACCGAAAAGGTTTATCCTCCACTGGTTACAGAGCGTGGAAACACTTTATTAATAACAATTGGTTATAAGAAATATTATATAACCACTGGTTACAGGACGTAACCTAAGTTTTACAAAAGAATGCAAAAATCTCATTAGTTCCAGGGTATTACCGTTTTCGACTTTTCCATCATGTACCTAATAAAGAAAGTTTTTTTTTCACACGATTAATGAGAGCAATATGTATGTACAGGGTGTTGCAGTAAAATTCGACGAAATAGACAATAAAAACAAAAGTTATAGATGCAGATACCCGACAGTTTGACAACTAACTAACGTTTTTCTCTCTACCCTTTTATAGGATGGAATATGAGCGCAGAGAAGCGGTAGGAGTTTATTTTCGCGTTCGGAAGAAGCCTGCGGAAGTGATGGCCTAGTTTGGGTTCAAGAGGACCATGGTCATGGACATTTGGAGGAAGGACGAGTTTACTGCCAATCGAAAGGCCGACAACGTTCGTTCTTCGGCCATTAGGACCGACGAGTTCGTCGCTGCCGTCAAGGAGACAGTCGACAATGATGGAAGCCAGAGCTACACCAAGATCCCCGCTGACATGGTCTTTCAAAAGTCGACGATCTGCTGAACGATAAAGAAGGACATTGGTTACTCCTCCTACTGCAAGTCTCACCGCATGCTCATCACGAAGGAGTCGAGGAAGGTCAAGGCGGCGGCTTTGCTGAACAAGCTCAAGCACGTGTCCACCATGATGCTGAGGTTCTTCTCTGATGAAAAGAATTTTATCCAGGACCAGACGAGCAACAGGCAGAACGACAGGTGGATCTGAAAAGACATCGAGGAGGTTCCCGTCGTGAAGCATACGAAGTTTCTCTCTTCCGTCATGGTCGTGGGCATCTTCTCCATCGAGGGGGACGTCATGCCTCCGTTCTTCTTTCAAAAGGGCCAGAGAGTCACCGCTGTGATCTACCAGGAGGTGCTGAGGAGCGTGGTGAAGCCCTGGATGAACGAGATCGCCGCCGGACGCCCCTAGGTCCTCCAGCAGGACTCTGCTCCTGCACACAAGGCCAAGACGACCCAGGCGTGGCTGCTCGACAGCGTTCCTCACCACTGGTCGCCGAACTTGTGGCCTTCCTCCTCACCCGACTGCAACCCCCTCGACTATTACTTCTGGGGCGTGATCGAGGCCAAGACCAACAAGCAAGCCTACAACACGATCGACTCCCTGAAGGCTGCTGTCGTGGAGACGTTCGCCGCTATGGACAAAAACAGGGTCACCAAAGCGTGAGATTCATTTCGTGCCCTCCTTGAGATGGTCGTCGCAACCGGCGGCGGTTACATTGAAAAAACAATGTAGTATGTAACTCTAACTGTTGCTAAATAAACTGTCGGGTCTCTGCATATACAACTTTTGTTTTTATTGTCTATTTCGTTTTATTTTTGTCAAATGTCGGATTTTGCTGCAACACCCTGTACCTTATCCTGCTGTAACTGTGCTTACTCTGTCAATACATCATAAATCATGGACTATTCTGTTTTGATCGCATGGAAAGCGGGGAAAAGATTCTACGTGGTTTCAACGAGAAAAAGAAAGAAAGAAAGAAAAGAAGAAGAAATAGAAGTTTAACGTGTCCTGCCACATATCTCATAAATAAAGGACTATTCTGTTTTGATAAACAAAACACATACCAGAAACGCTACTTAGGTTCAGTGACAAAATGAAAGAACGAAAGCAAGAAAGAATGAAAGAAAGAGAGACAAAAGTGTTTAACAACTGTTTCTGTGAAATAGAAAAAGATGTAAATTTCAATTTTTAAAAATTTTTTACCCACTTTTCAAATTAACGACCAGCATTCATATTTATAGTTTTTATTGCAATATTTTGTTAAAATCGTTCAGCTCAAATTTTTAACGATGCGATAGGGAATTCTTACGGATATTTTATTGTCGTAGAATTCGCCATAAGCTTGCTCAATTATTAGCTTAAGAAGTAAAATTCATCAAATTATTAAGAAAGAAAAACCGTGAAATTTTTTCGCGGGTCTTTCTAGTATATATAATTTGCATTCACTCTGATATTCTCATCTTTGTCGTTATTATCACATTCGATTCATTTGAAAGATTGTTTTCGAATAAATTTTCAGATAATCTGATAGTAAATGAGATATATTAGTCATCTAGACACCGACAAACATCAGTTAAGCATTAAAATTTAATAAAGACTTGTTCTAACTATTCCTTCTAAAATTGGACAGAACTTTCATTAGAGTTGGGTTTCGATAAAATCGCCCAGCCTCCTGTGCTGCGATCAGGTTTATAAGAGTAGATAGGCTCTTCTAACGTTTGCCTCGCACGCTTTCCATGTTTATTGAACAGGAGAAAAGGATCATCTCTTGTTCCGTTTAGGATATTGTTTATCGGTTTTTTCTTCTTCCATGGCCATAAGGATTCAACTGTCTTCAGTTTTTGGTGATAGGACTAATCAGTGGCAGCGATATGCCATTATGAGGGTACCGGATTTGTAGTTCGCTAGCTGCTACATCCGACTGTTAGTAAGGAGCCCAAACCCTTAGATAGCACTTAGAGGGGTTGCATTAATCAACAGTCGTATAATATCGGGGTATTTCTAGTGCTATGACGTGCATGGGTAGGTGACTCTGTATGTATTTCCGGGGCGCAGCACAAAAGCCACATTAGGCTCTGGTCTCGGCCACGTTCTGGTTAGTTTCTACTGCTACTGACGACAGATAGTGTTAATTACATTGGCATTTTACCCTTTTTTCTTCCTCTTCTAAAAACAAATCTCCTCATGACAAATACAATGAAAAAGAAATACAAGAAAACCAATCACAAAAAGTCATCTACATCACTCAATCTTTCCTTTTCCAATGTTCGTTGTATCCATTCCAACTTCTGTAGTATAGAATCTTTTCCCCTTGGGACGGTCACCGGAAATCTTTACACTTTTTAAAATCAATTTAAATTCTTTCATCCCCACCAATGAATACTCTGTTTCATTATATCTTCCTTTGTGGTGAAAATATTCCAGCATAGCCTTGGCCTTTACGTCCGGGATAATCTTCCAATGGCAACAGGAGATTTAAACATTCTAATGTCACTGATGTTACCGGCATTCAAACTTTCAATTTTTCCATTGCTCAGTCCCTCGCTCATAGCGTGGATTTCCCTACTCGTTACCCTGGCAAAACCGAGCAACAGACTGGTCTACTTGATTTATTTTTCACCTCCTCTCCTTACTCTTGCCGAGATTCGCAACGCTGTCCTATTGGTAACTCGAATCACTCTGTAGTATCGATTCATATTTCATTACAATCATCTATTAGAGAGGAATCTCCTATTCATAAGACCTCTTTCAATTGCCAGTATCCTGATTGGGATTCACTCTGGGACTTTCTTCGAGACGTCCCTTGGAATGACATTTTAACCTCCATATTGAGAATTATGCCACGGAGGTTTCCTCTTGGGTCAAAGCCGGTATAGATGCTTTCATTCCTTGTCGGAAATACCAGATGAAACCTCAGTCTTCTCCATGTTCCACGCCAGCATGTTCTGCTGTTATACCCCACAGAAATAACTATTTCCGGCTATAGCAGCGTAACACTTCTCATCATAATAGATGCGTATTCGTGGCTGCACGTAATAAATGTAAAGGTGACCTCGAAGCAGCTAAGTCTATATTTGCTGAGAGAATGAGGCACCATATTGCATCTAACAACTTTCGCTCTCATGATTACTGGAGGCTGTGTAATAGTGTATTAAATAAGAGTTTTCTATTCCTTCTCTCTAATATCAGTTTAAGGTATTAACGTCTTTCGCTGATAAAGCTGAATGTTTCGCCTGTAAATTCACCTTAAACTCTACTCTTGACTCATCTGGAGAATCCTTGCTTAACTTCCCACTTAGAACTGAGTCTGTTGAGTGATATAGACATAATCCCTTCCATAGTTTCTCCTATCATCTCTAATTTTGATCTCCACCAAAGATGTGGACCTGATGGTATTCTTGTAATAGTCTTTAAGAAATGTGCTTCTGAACTGGCTTCCGTTGTCTCTAAAGTTTATAATAATTTTTTATAGTTATTCCAATTATATATATATATATATATATATATATATATATATATATATATATATATATATATATATATATATATATATACATACATATAAGTTATGCCAATATTCGCTTGAAGATGAAATGGAACTAATGCTTTTAATTTAATTACACAATTAAATTTGAAGTTTTTAACTTCCATTTTTGAAACATGGTTATTATTGTGTAGCAAAAAAACATTTTAAATCAGTTAATTTATAATAATAATAATAATAATATGCTCTGTAAATTTACATTGAACACTGTTTTGTAAAAATAAAATTAAAAAATATCAATAAGAACACCGGATTATATATCTTACTGTTCTTTCTTTTTATTTATATATATATATATATATATATATATATATATATATATATATATATATATATATATGTATGTATGTATGTATGTATATACGTTGTAACTTAGGGAAGGTTACTGAATCGAATAATCACACGAAGGTTGGTAATGAACGATAATACTTAGAACCGAAACATTACATATAAGATTCGCCAGCGGCCCGTAGAAGAAGTAGTCAACAGCTAGAAGTGAGTCAAGTGAATTTCACACTGAAGCTCCAACTGCAGGATATCTACCAATCACACGACGCGGTCAGATGTGGCACATGGCCGAATTTAATGTGGTTATCCGAGCCCGTAGGCTAGGCCAAGAATTCCCGTAGATCCTGTATAAAACGAGGTCGGGTAGGTGTTTCTCGAGACGAGACTCTGCTCAAAGCCTCATCTGGGGATCCTCTCTGCACGAAGGTAGAGATTTTGACCATTAAAACCGGAGACGAATCTCCAACTGCAGACCAACATACAGTATTTACTACTGTATTTATGTGAATGGGGGCATGCCCATTATCGTCCGTACGTATGCTACAACAATATATATTATTATGTTTATTTTATTATAAGAGATTATAATAAAAACATGTTGAAATCGCTACAAAAAAGCTTTCATTTTTCATTACTATGGTTGTACTTCAGGCTATTGTACTTAATCGCCATTTACTTACCATCGCCTGAAGAAGTACAATCAATGTATTGAAATATGAAAGCTTTTATGTAGCGAATTCAAGATGTTTTTATTGTAATCTCTTGTAATAAGATTAATAATAATAATATTTTGCTCTACTTTGTATTGAGCACTTTTTAAAAAATAAATGCTACGAACAGTGGAATTTTACTCCAACATTTGGAGACATATATATATATGTACATATATATATATATATATATATATATATATATATATATATATATATATATAGGATTACTACAAATAAAATTAACGTCACCTAATTTCCTAGTGTCATTTAAAATACGCAACATTTTATCGATATATATATATATATATATATATATATATATATATATATATATATAGGATTACTACAAATAAAATTTGTCACTTAATTGATTTATGTTGGATTTAGCTCCTCGACTGTGTTTTGTCCACTTGTCAGCAAACCTCCTGACGAGCAGACACAGAACGATCCCGAAACGTTTATGTCTACTAAACTGCACATTCGAGGTGCTAAATATGAGATCTCTCAACTAAGTGACAAATAGAATTTGCATTAAGTCTCTAGGCCTGATACCAAGCACTTTCCTACAAAGACTGCTTGTCTTAAATGTCCCGTCTTTACATGTCTGGCTTTACATTATCTTTATTATCGCTATTCACATATATATATATATATATATATATATATATAAATCTAAAAGTGAACATTGAAGTCAACACTTAGAGGCGACAGGCTGCTTCATGATAGATGCAATCGTTAGGCCTGACTGTTGCGTCTAGCATGAAACAGCCTGTTGCGTCTAGCATGAAACAGCCTGTCGCCTCTAAATGTTGACTTCAATGTTCAATTTTATATTTACACACGCTCTATCTCTGATATTGAGCACTTTATTCCATAAATATAGCACACTTTAAGAGTATATTTCTACATATACATATATATATATATATATATATATATATATATATATATATATATATATATATATATATCGAGTGTAACAGTAAAATTATTCAAATCATGTAGCACCATAACCGTCCATCCCACAAAATGTTTAATATGTAAAAAAAAAAAAACACTAAACGAATTAAGTTTTTTTTTTACAGGTTTCCAGCCAGAGCGTTTAGCAATTTTGACATGATTTGAAGTAAAAATCACTGAAAGACCCTTTGAGTCATTCAACTAAAAAGCGAACAGGTTAAAATCGTGTTGCGTCAGCTCCACCGTCTCCCCAAATGAGCAATGGTGAGAGGAAAATGTCCACTCAGACCTTCAGTACCAACATTCATATCCTGGCTTCCATCCTGAAAGTCCATTCTAGAACCATCAAGAGAGCGGCGAATAAATTCAAAAAGAGGAAACTGTAGAGAGGAAACCTGGATCAGGAGGTCACAACAAGAAGAGAGATCATCATTTTAAGTTAGAGTTAAAGAAATCAATTAGAAAAGATTCAACTCAATCCATGAGACCTTTGACACTTGAGAGAGGAGTTCCAGCTACGAAAATCTAATGAGCAGTGAAATGAGGAAGAAGACTCGGAAATGAAATCGTACGTGAAACGTGTAAGGCACCTTGTTACTGCAAGACAGAAAGAAGATTAGCGAGGGTGAAAATCATCTTGAATGAGAAGGTAAATGATCCTGGAATAATAATAATAATAATAATAATAATAATATATATATATATATATATATATATATATATATATATATATATATATATATATATATATACACACAGGGTGTCCATAAAGTTCGTGTGCATTTTTAAAAATGTATAACTTTATTTGTATTTGCGATAGAAATAATCTGTAAAAAATGTTATAAAGTTTAATGTACCTAGTTTTAAGTATAGCTAAAATAACTAATGTGATTTTAGGCATTACTGTAAATCAGTTGGCAAATGTTTTCCGTGAACTGCAAAATCACATTACCCTTTGTATTGCTAATGATGGAGGACATGTGGAAACTTAAATAAAATGTCAATAAAACCTTAAAAAATATAGATTTACTTCTTTCTAATCCTTTTTACAAATTATTTCTATCGCAAATACAAATAAAATTATAATTTTTTTAAAGTGCACACGAACTTTATGGACACTGTATATATATATATATATATATATATATATATATATATATATATATAGTTGAACTTAATTCCAATCGTCCATAAGCTTCCGATCCTTAGCTATGATTAATTAATGATAAACGTGTCATTTTTGTTTATGATCGATTTCATCAGGATTCTTCTGTTAAGCTTGAAGAGTAATTATTCATTCTTATTGCTCAAAGTAGAGTCCAATAATGTTATAAAAACTTCCAAGAATTCCAGTAGGATATCTTTAATCATTTCTAAGATACAATGATTCAGACGGAAAATTTTGCTTTTACACGATTTGGACAATTTTGCTGTTACAGCCAGTATATCAGTGTGTTTATATCTACCTCAGTCAATTCGCGTCTATCGACCCCAGATTCCTTAATTCCAGCGCTTCATACACGTGCTTTGCTTTTCAACTTGACCTTTTATGTTTCTGCAAATCAGTTTCCTATTTAGAAAGCAATCCAACTCGAAAATTGATATTGAATTTCATGACTTCTCACTCATCATTTGTCACTGCCTCCAAAACCAGACGTCTAAATGCTAATCGATTACTTTGTGTCTAATTCAATCGAGCAGAAGTCTAATGCAATTATCAACTATTTGCTTTTTTGGTTCAGTCCGGCTGGTACGCAATGCACTTTGACCCATCTGTTGACATTTGGGCAAATATAAAAATTAATATATGAAATTATAAATAAATGAATGCACTGCAAAGGGGAAATATTTGGTGGGCTCAATGAATAAGCAGGAAGTAACGACATAAAATGGAATGGAAGCAGACAGATTTCCAAAATCAGAAAGTGTTTAATTCCTCTGCAAAATGGCCATTGCCGCAGGAAATATAATGGCCGAAATCGAAAACATCTGGCTTTTGTCATTTGTTTGTAATATTACAAGAGATAAGAAATGATTTCATATATATATATATACATATATATATATATATATATATACATATATATATGTATACATATATATATATATGTATACATATATATATATATGTATACATATATATATATATGTATACATATATATATATATGTATACATATATATATATGTATACATATATATATATGTATACATATATATATATGTATACATATATATATATGTATACATATATATATATGTATACATATATATATATATGTATACATATATATATATATATGTATATACATATATATATATATGTATGTATATACATATATATATATATGTATATACATATATACATATATATATATATACACACACACATATATATATATACATATATATATATGTATATATATATATATATATATATATATATATATATATATATACATATGTATATATACACAGAGGGGTAAGGAGGAGGTACGGAATATATAGAGATAGAGTGAAAAAGAGAGCGAGGGGGAAGAGCTACGGAACTGACAGAGATGAACGGAAAGCGAGAGAATAAATGCACTTAGGTGATACACGTACGAGACAAAATGGACCCGAAATGGAAGAATGTGTTACACTAAAGCAAATATATTATATATATATATATATATATATATATATATATATATATATATATATATATAGGTAACTATACTCATCTCGAAAAACCTTCGAATTCTTGATTTGCCAATAATCAAACCAATCTCGAAGGGGAAAAAGGTTTTAAAAAAAGAAAGAGCCAGGAACATCAAACTCTGTCGAAAATAATCGCACAGATACAGGTTCAAGGCCCAAAGAAAAAAAACCCATACGAGTAAACAACTAACTAAAAGTGCTCAATACAAACGTAGAGCAGACCTAGTCAAACCTAGTGAGCCAGACAAACCTATCAAGGTTTCACTTAAGCAGATCATCATGGTCAGCTGGCTACAGAGGCAAAAGAAAACGGCATATTTATAGGCGACAACCAAGACAACATCACGTGACCAAAGACAAAAAGAATCAAAAGAAAAAAGAAAAAAAGAAAAAAGAAAGAAAATAACACAACACCGGTGGGGTTTAAGATTTATTCAAACGACTTAAAAGGGGAGGGCATATTTTAAGAAAACACGGATAATAAAGGTGGAATAACAATACTATCATGGGAGATGAGGCCTATTTCAATAACCAAGAATTTCTAGGCCTACATTTGTTAAGAATCTCGGTTTTAGAGTTTAATTGATCATTAGTTTCCTTATATAATGCTATGGCTAATTTTTCCTCTAAGCATAGCTTGCAGAATATATGACCTGCTTTATATTTGGGGCATCTTTTTAATATTTCCCATTTAAGGATAGGGTCTTTATTATTTTCTTGTCTAATTTTCCATACATAGCTAGATAGTGTGGTGCTATGTTTAGTTTTTTCATTATTAAAACTACTCGTATGATTATAATATCTTTTTTTAAATATATCCTGAGTAGCTCCTATATACACTTTAGGGTTTATATCGTCTATATCCTTGTAAATTTTCGCCTGATAAACCACGCATTCTTGTTGACATTTACCCTGTAGGGGACATGTATCTTTATTCCTACAATTGCAACTGGGGAAACTAATGCGTGGATTGTCCCTAGTCTTTTTCTTATTAAGTCCACTAATTAAAGTCTCTACATTAGGCATGCAGCAGTAACTAAGTTTTACATTGTTTTTATTGAATATTTTACGCAACTTACTTTTCTTGGGGAAATTTTGTTCTAATAAGTTAAAAAATATTTTGCCAATTTACGTTCTTACAGCTAGGTTAAATGGAGGGTTAAACCACAAAATATTTCTATGCCTATTAGTACGTTTATTCTGAGTTTCAGTGTTACTATTTATGTTAATATATTCCAATTTATCTTTGTGTCCACTCTTAGATAGAGCTTCCTCGTAAATTATTTTATTTGCATCAAAATGCCTTTATCCGATGAATTGGTTGAAAGCGTATGGCTAATACTTTTTGAAATATGTCTTACGATATGTGCTGGGTGATTAGACTTTACATTTAAATATTGGGGGTCCTGGTTCTCTTTCTTATACGGGGATACAGTACCATTTTGTAAGTCTAACGTGATGTCTAAATAATTGGTAATTTTCAGATTAGTTTCAATTTCGAGATTGAATCCGAATTTTTTAAAAAACCAGTGTAGTTTTTTTCGGATGGTGTCGCATTTTGGGGGGTTACTTTTATCCACTATGATTAATCCGTCGTCGCGGACTAATATGACTATATATATATATATATATATATATATATATATATATATATATATATATATATGTATATATATATATATATATAAATCTAAAAGTGAACATTGAAGTCAACACTTACAGGCGACAGGCTGCTTCATGATAGACGCAGTCGTCAGGCCTGACCGTCGCGTCTAGCATGAAACAGCCTGTCGCCTCTAAATGTTGACTTCAATTTTCACTTTTATATTTACACACGCTCTATCGCTGGTATTGGGCACTTTATCCCATAAATATAGCACACCTTAAGAGTATACTTCTTCATATACATATATATATATATATATATATATATATATATATATATATATATATATATATGCACATTTCATTAAAAACGACTGACAAGGTGCTTTTATTTAGTTTTTTATATAATTTCTCGTGCGATCTAATAAAGTTTTTCTTTTCAGATGATAAATTATATAAAAACTGTCCGAATGTTCTTTTTATCCGAGCGCTTTCGGCTATACATTTAGCCATTTTCAAGGATTATATTTCAACTGTTAGAATTAGAAACATGGACATAATATCTTGACCGTGTTTTGAAACAAAAAAATGAATCATTTTATAAAACATACATATAACAAACTATTTCTAATTCTAACAGTCGAATTATAATCCTTGAAAATGGCTAAATGTATAGCCGAAAGCGTTCGGATAAAAAGAACATTCGGACAGTTTTTATATAATTTATCATCTGAAAAGAAAAACTTTATTAGATCGCACGAGAAATTATATAAAAAGCTAAATAAAAGCACCTTGTCAGGCGTTTTTAATGAAATGTGCATGAAAGAAAGATTGCTGCCTAAATACACAAATATTTATATATATAATTATTTATTCGAAAATTAAAACATAAATAGGTTATAAAATCACTACAAAAATAGCCATTTTGTTTCAACACTTCTGGTGTCTTATCAAGCGATGGTGTTGAATATCATGACATTCAACACCATCACTGCAAGACGGGTCCCAAGAATGCTGAGTGAAAAGGGTTGACATTTCAGGGACACTTCTGATTTGCTTCCAAGCTGAGCCTGAGAATTTCCCTGCAGATAACTAACTCGAATTGAAATAACTGAATAGAAATTTTGGGAATTTGAATAATTGTTTGAAAAATTATTCAAATCCCCACAAAAATGTATATTCAGCTTTATAATCCCGTGCTAGGTCCAGCTACTAATGGCCTGGTTGGAACAGTTTGGTGAAGAAGGAAGTCGTTGCTCTTGGGGACAGTCCTGTTTGTTATGTATGTTTGGATGAATATCACCACCAAAAATAGGATTAGTTGCGCTATATTGTGTCTGGTTACTTTGCTTTCTCCCCGTCACCGAGGCCCGATAGTACGATCGTATGATACTTACGTTGTATCGTAACGGTCCGAGTTCGATTCTCGGTAGTGGATGCTCACTGTTGATGAGTCCCGAAAATAGGACGAAGCGGCCGTCCAGTGCTTTTCTGCATTCTCTTGAGCTTTTTAGGTCTAGAAATGTTAAATTATCACGAAAAAACTGTATATATATATACTAGCTAAGTCCTGCAGAAGGCTCTTGATTAGGCCTTCACAATCGTATGGAGGAGTAGATTCGATATGCAACAGAACTCAAAATTGATCGCGGAATTTAAGTATTACATTAATATTTAAGCTTGCCATTTAAAAGTTCAACGATAATTCTTCTGCCGACACCTAATTTAAATACGATTTGATGTACGTAGGTCTTTACTTTTCGTACAATTATTTTTCTTTCATGAGTGACTTTCACTGGATTTTGCAATTAATTTCCATTATTCTCAGATTTATTTCTATGTTACAAAAATTGTTATCATCCAAAAAATTTGTCCGAAAATATTACGTAAAACAAATTGCCGGAAACAAGTGCAGTAATCCAAAATTTCAAGATTGCGTTTCCGGGTCCGACCAAGAATTTTTTAAATTTTCTTACGGAATCGGCCTGATTCCAAAATGGTATGATATGTCAGGCTACGGCCTTTAGGAGTAAAGTTGAAACACGGACAATTTTATTGTGAAACACTGTAATTTGAGAACAGTCCTTTTTTACCATGTGAACATTAGCTACAACCTCTAGGAGTACAGCTGAAAAAGTGTGATACAAGGATACACTGACATTCGCATTTATACAGTGGGGGTGGGGAAACAAATATTCGTACACATACAAATTTTTAATTTATTGTCTTTCCAACGAATAAATAAACATACTTTTCATATAATTAACTGTACACAGATGCATAATAACTAAATATGCATAGAAAACGGGGAAAATTTGATTTAATAGAAATAAATCCCATTTATCCATTTTAAAAAAAATATTCGTACAATACAAAAAAGAATACATAATCTTCATTTAATTTTTCTATTTTCTAAGCATATTTAGTTATTATGCATCTGTGTACAGTTAATTATATGAAAAGTATGTTTATTCATTAGTTGGAAATACAATAAATTAAAAATTTGTCTGTGTACAAATATTTGTTTTCACCACTCTGTGTGTGTGTGTATATATATATATATATATATATATATATATATATATATATATATATATATATATATATATATATATATATATATATATATATATATCCAAGAGGATAAAATCAAACCTACAAATTCAAATAGAAAACAGAAAATATAAATCCGCGTATAAAAAACAAAATTATATATAATTAGTTAAGGTATATATTTACTTGTATATATGTGTGTGCGTGCGCGCCAGTGTATTAAATACTCGCACCCACACCCATATATATATATATATATATATATATATATATATATATATATATATATATATATATTTGTAAAGAATTGATCGATTTCATTTTTAATTCGGCATATTTATTACTTCAGACGTTATTATTAGTGGATACTCGTATTTGAAATAGACGCCCCATTTTTATTAAATGTTAGGAAATTACCAATAAATGTTAAATTTACTATAGTTACCGATCTCATTTTCTGATTATGTCGTGTATGGACATCCATATTTACAAAAATAGACACGTTTATACAGACATAAACTAAATTGAACATTCTTTAAAAATACTGTGGTCGATGTATTGTAGTGAACCTTTTCATTTCTGATTAATAAATACAGTTTGAATTTAACATCACAGGACCACAACAAATTAATACAGAATTTTAAAAGATTTAAAGGCTTATAAATTATTCCAATTAAAATTTATTGAAAACTGATAACAATTTGTAAGAAATGAATTATTCATCGAACTAGTTTCTATAATATATTTTATGATTAAAACAATTAAAAGCATTTTTAATTAAATGAAGTCTTGGTTTGTTTTATCCTTAAAGACGTTACAGACAAAGGTGGTACTCAAGTGAAGGAACAGCAACACGCGCGTAGATGAAAGAAGAGAGGTTTATTGTAAAAGAGAATACACTATTGAAAGACAGGGAATCGGGTGGCAGGCTAGTAATTTTTGAAACAAGGTTATTTACCTTACCTCGCCGCGAGGTGGGATGTGGCACAAGACCGTTTTAATGCTGGGAAAAACCTAGCCTCTAGGCTCGGGCAAAAATTCCCCGTAGACCCCCGTGTATACGGGGTCAGGTAGCTATCTACCACCCAAGACGAGACTGCTCTTCTGCATAGCCTTGTCTTGGTTCCTCTCTGCCTTTGGGCAGAGAGTTCGACCAGCACAGATGAAGGCGAATCTCCAACTAATTGCCGATGCAAGCATATTTACCAACCGCCCCACGCGGTTCATATGTGCCACAAGGTCGAATTCAACGTGGGGTATCTGAGCTCGAGGGTCGGGCAAAAATTCCCCATAAACCCCGTAAAAAACAGGATCGGGTAACTGTCTATCACCCCAGACGAGATTCTGCCCTTTGGCATAGCCTCGTCTGGGTTCCTCTCTGCTTGAAGGCAGAGAGTTCGACCAGCACAGCCTAGATGAATCTCCTACAAATTGCCGAGGGAAGTCGGCCAGGTATGGCCTGTGCACATTATATATATCTACTGATATAGTCAGTCCACAATAGGCGATAGGGAGAGTGGGACATTCCATTACAACATAGTTGTATTGCCTTTTTGATTTTAAGATTCAGAGCAGATTTTCTATATCTGGAGGGTCCTTTTTGACCCCCCCAAAATTTAGTGATTTAAATTGTCCTTTAAATTAATACAAAAGTTAAGTGCTAAAAAAATAATTTCGCAACATTTCATAAAATTAAATATGTGGTGAGTAACAGTTGCAAAAAAAAATATTTTTACGGAGATTTAAAAAAAAAGAAGAAACATGTCAAACATAATTTCATTCAATTAAGAATAAATCCTGAAAATTTCATTTTAATCCGAACATTTTCTCATGTTTGCAAAAATTTCCAAATCACTGCAAAAAGATGCTAGAATTGACCATACTTATTGTCCTCGCTGATAAAAGACAGCCTAACATTGCGAATGTTCTAAAAGAAATGAAAAATCAAATTTAATCATCAAAAATAATTTGGTCTTTCTTATTAATAATAACAAATATTTTGATGATAAAACTTTGTTTTCATTATGTTTGGGCTATTTTTTCATCATGTATGGTCTTTTTAGCGAATCATCGGTGGCACTCATATATATATATATATATATATATATATATATATATATATTGTAAATATAGTGTATTGTAAATATAGTGTATTGGGCAGCTGGTCATTATTTAAAGATATGTTGTTTAATATAACAAACAATAAATGTTTATTATATTTGGTCATTAGCCGTTCTAAACTTCTAATATATGCTTATATGTTTACTGAGAGTAAAAAAACTTTCACATATTGGAGGCCATCTACATTAAAACAAAGCAAGCCACACTCAACAAAATTGCATTTCGAACTAGTCACAATACATTACCTTGCATCTAGACATATGTTTCTGTTGTTAATTTTTCGGTCTCTCACGTGGTACGACGTCATAGAACCGCATCTTGAACTTACGACCTGCGTCTGCTATTCCGCGACCGTTATCATCGCATCGCAATCTTCTATATCAACAGAAGAGAATATCATCTTTGATGGTGAATATCTTTGTCTAAATGTCCGCATAATCACTCTGAAGACGGCGCATATGAGCCGAAAGCTTAGATCAAGAAATAACGTAATAAAAAATATCCAAATGTTGGACAATTTTTGTTTTTATTTTCCCCGGAAATTAAAGCAAATATACAGAGTTCATAATATATATTCATTGTCTGTTATATTTAACAATATATGTTCATATATATATATATATATATATATATATATATATATATATATATATATATATATATATATATATATGAACTTATATTGTTAAATATATACACATATATATATATATATATATATATGAACTTATATTGTTAAATATATACACATATATATATATGTGTGTGTGTATGTGTGTGTGTGTGTGTGTGTGTGTGTGTGTGTGTGTGTGTGTGTGTGTGTGTGTGTGTGTGTGTGTGGTGGACTCTCCCGTCGTGTTCGACGTATGAGGACCAAGCAGCTCAGTGGAGGTCAAGCAGCTCAGTTCCTAGGAACCGACAGCCCAGACACCAGCACATATGATTTGATTATAGTGGTGAAGGCTTTGTGCAGAACCAACCACACTTTTTGAAGGGCCGAATACAGCGACCTGGTGGACTATGTGCCAAAAGGTCCCCAAACGACCCTCTGCAGGTTTTTAAATTCAGAATTGTCCTTCTCCTAGACTAGTTGTCATCCATTCGGAAGGTAAACATTTGGTTTTAAATTTCCCTAATAAATCATTTTTTATCACAAGTTATCTACCATCATCCGATCATAGTATTGAAACTTGAAAGATTCTGTGTAGCGATGTAAAATCTTTTTATTGTAATTTATTATAATAAAAACATTATAATATATATATATATATATAATATTGTATGGTGAGAATGACTGCTCGATAGACACTGACCATCTCCCATCACCTGAAGAAGTACCATCTTATTACCGAAACATAAAATTTTTTGTGAAGCGATGTAAAATGTTTTTATTGTAATTTATTATAGTAAAAATATTATAATAATTTGCTCTACTTTGTATTAAGCACTTTTTAAAAAAATGCTATGAACTGTGGATTTTTACTTCATCTGTACTTTCTCTCGTTTGGATATAAGTAATATAGGGAAATTGCCACTTAACTGAATGTTTTCACCCCCCGTAATGCCGACTTCGAAGTTTCGTGAACGTATAGAATAAGTTCACTCGTCAAGAGCTTGTCCGGTTTTTCTGTCGATATTTCTAATGTTTGCATTGTGAACATATGTTTTTTATTATTACATTTCTACGTGAGTTTATAACTTTGTGGCTTTTCGCTTGATGAATGGCATGTTTGACTTTTCGTTATCTTTTATTTATTTTTTTATTTTTTATTTTCTCCCGTTATCTCTGGAGTTTTTGGTTTCTGGCCTTTTGTTTTACTTTTAGAGGTGGTGTGGCGCTTTCAGTGATTGGTATATTTTATTACTTTGTGCTGTGTGGATCGCTTGGTAATTTTAATGATTAGCTGTTGAATGTTTATGCGGAAAAGTGCGTGTGCATTGTATGTGTGTGCACGCACTTAGGCGCCCACGTACTTATATTTGACTGTGTGTTTGCATCTGAGTTTGTGTTTATGTACATATATGTACGCACTCATGCACACATATTCATACATTATGAAATGGACAAAGTCCGACAATTATTTAAAGACATTTTCATGTTTAACATTCTTTTTATTTAAGTATGTAAGTAAATTCTCTGTTTATAATAAACAGTATTAAATAACATTTAACTATTTTTCATAGAAAATATTCGTCCTTCGACAGGATTCGAACCAGTATCCTATACGGAACTGTCATATAGCCTGACGTGCCTTACCACTCGACCTTGTCTGCTGAACGATCATATGTGGCCGAGAGGTAAGTCACGTCAGGCTATATGACGGTTCCGTATCGGATACAGGTTCGAATCCTGTCGAAGGACGAATATTTTCTATGAGAATTTCTCGGACATTCAGGCCGGTAAATGTTATAAATACTGTTTATTATAAAACCAAGCATTTACTTAAATACTTGTATCTATAAAAAGAATGTTAAACATAAAAATGTCTTTAAATACACATATTCATTTAATTGTTGGTGTTAGTTGCGTGTGTGTTTTTTAATGTAAATTAATGTATTTTAGGTGATAATGTGTGTAATTGTTTTTGTTTTTGCATTTCTTCGTATGCAGTTCAATCTGTTGTTTTCATTTTTTATATGGTGTCGATCGGTGTATACGTGTACGTCCGCCCACACGCTCATGTGTATGTAGATTACGTGTAGTGATGAGTGTAGATGAGGATATTTACATGTGCAAATGTACATATGTGTGTATTCACGTGTGCGCGTGTTGGTATTTATATTGTGGTAACTAGCAGCATGGCCCGGCGTTGCCCGGGCTTGATTCAAAAATCGTACGACACATACAGCAATCGCTATCACTTGACTTAAAATATTTTTGCCCTTCCTTGCCTTTAAAGGAGTGCCCTTTGCCGTGCTGATGTTGCTACATGCCTTACTTCTTGCCTATCTCACACTGCAAATTTTTTCTAAGCTCTATACTAAACATTAAATCTGTTACGAAAAAAGGACTAAACAAAATGAACACAAAACGATCAGCTTTAAAAAAGGACTCGTAACTGGAAAAACTGAATGAAAAAAGAATGTTAACAACAAATACTTTTTTACACCCAACCCAGTTCTGCGGAATCAAAATCAACGTTGAGTTTAAGCAAGCGAATGAGCCAATTGGAGTAAAGTGCCATGCAGATTCAAATTTTTCCCACTTGTGACGAATACAGCTATCGATTTTTTTTGCACGCTAGCATTCATATCAGTCAGCTGTTGGCTCTCACGCTAGCCAATATAATCTTCCTGCCTATTCGTGCCAGCCAGCTATAGGCTCTCACTCTGGCCAGTAGAAAATGGCCGCAAACTACATGAAAAGTACCGTAGAAGCATTATTTCCACTATCAATGGGAGTTGAGAAATGTAAAGTCGGTCTTGACCTTTGCACTAACTTGGAGCATTTGCATGTAGATTTTGGTGCAAATCCGTCGAAAATTGCGGCCGTGCATTCGTTACACATACACACACACACACACACATCTTGCTTTTTATAGATAGAGATTATACAGGTTGACTGTGCTTGTATTTTTTTGTTGTTGTTTTTTTGTTTGTTATCGCGTTTGGTAGTGAATTGGGTATTTGTTAGTGATATTATGGTTACTCTTTTTCTGATTGTTTTTTTCATTTGGTTTCTGTTGGAACAAGGTGTTGGGTGTGAGGACTTATAATTGTAATAGAATTGCGTTTTATATTGTGTTTATTTGTATTAGTATTTAGGTAGCAGAGTAAGTATTTATTTTAGTGTCTGCATTTATCCATTATCTCATTTTTCTTGTTTAGTTGTTTGTTTTGGTTTTTAAAAGTGATTATTGCTAATTTTTCCTCTAAGCATAGTTTTCAATTTCCGCTATTGATATTGTGTGGGGCTGCTCTTTTTATGATTTCCTATTTGGAGATGTTGTTTTCTTTTTGGTCCCATATATATTTTGATAAGGTTCCGTTGCTTGAGTATAATTCTGTTTTGAATGGCGTTTTGTGATTCGTAAAACTTTCTTTAAAGATTGTTTCTTTGGCTCCTATGCAATTTGTTTCTTCTGTTTAATATTATTTTGTTATGGTAGCTTTGTATATTATAATGTTATTTAGACATTTGTTACTAAGTGGACAGTTGTCTTTGTTTAGACAATTGCACAAACTAAATAATTTTGAAATTAAAAGGATTTTAAGGTTTATTTAGTTTGTAAAAAATGTAGCAACATGATTCCGCTACAAGACAATTGGCAAATGTTTTTAAAAAAAATTGACCCTGAAGATGATCAATGATGTTCGAAAGTACTAGATTATAGTACGGAGAATATTTATTTCGATATCATTTTCAAATAAAACGTCTCATTAGAAAATATGAGAAAATTCAAAAGAAAATATGCAGGACGATGTTATCTTTAACATTCAACACAACATGTTTAAAATATATATATATATATATATATATATATATATATATATATATATATATATATATATATATATATATATATATATTATTTACATTATTCGAACTATTGTCCTCATTTTTGTCGCCCTATTTATTACAAGGTTTCGGCCGTTCCCCAAGGATACATGGCACAGTGGATAAAGGCGTTGGTTAGATCCAGTGACAGGACCCAAAAAGTGTGAGTTCAATACCCGGTTAAGGCAGTGGAGAACTTTCAGAGGGAAATTAACAGGAGATAACTGACATCCATTAAACATGGAACTAGAACAGTCTACCCCAGTGAGCGAAATAAAGGGTTGAATTCGGCATTCCAACCACCTGAAGAAGGCCGAAACGTTGTAATAAATATGGCGACAAAGATGAGGAAAATAGTCCGAATAATGTAAATAATGTACATAATACCTCATCTCAGAAATATAGACATATAAATATATATATATGTGTGTGTGTGTGTGTGTGTGTGTGTGTGTGTGTGTGTGTGTGTGTGTTTCAAATAGGATATCGAAAAGTTTATCGAAAATGGATAACGTTTCACTGAAAATAGATCTGATTACGCGTTTCGCCTTTCTAGGCTTCATCAGATCCAAAGACGAAATAAAGAATCGTGTGTGTGCATTTTTCTGTAGTCTTAAATAATGACTCATAGTTCTTTTTATCTAAGCTGTGTGTTTCTCGTGATTAAAGAAGAAAGAAAACGAATGACTTTTAAAAAAACGCCGCTAATATTTCTTCCGTATCTTTTCCTTATAAATCTTAGTTCATGTCGAAAGTTGTTCATATATTTTTTCCAGCTTTTTTATCGAATTAAAGGTAAGTTCTTATCTCATTTTCAGAATAGAAATCACCTAGAAAGCACAAATTTCGCTCCATTCTGACGAAATGGATGAGGATTTGCCTTGGATTCGTTTCAGAAAATACTACATGAATTACTTGCTTTTGTTGTTTGCTTATAGAGAGATATGAAGATAAGTTTGCTTCTTCGAAAATATGAAATTAATGACATCGATTTGAATCAAGTGTAAAAGATTCTATCGTAACAAATTTTATGTTAAGCTGTGATAAATTTTGTCTATATTTCAGAGATGAAGTATTGTAACAATTTATATTATTTACATTGTTTGAACTGTTGTCCTCGACGTTGCTGCCATATTCACCACGTTTCGGTCATTGTACGCTCCGACCTTCTTCAGGATCTGTCTACATGTCTGAGATCTATGACTACTACTCCTACTATTATTGCTACCACTGGGAACGGAAACGTCAAACAAGTCACCCCTCTCCTTTAACGAAATTACACGAAGTATTTTCTTTTGTTTTGTTGATCATCGTTCATATACGAGAGACTGGAAATAATTCTTGGAGAGGAAGAAGAGAGAATTTGGCCCGAGCAAGACGAATTATTCTCTCCATCTCCTTGCAGACGGAAGAGGCAGACGGAGGAGAGAGACAGTGGAGGGTCGAGTTGGAGACTCGAGGGTGAGAGGGAGTGGCGTCAGAGATTGGAACGGAGCGTCCGCTAACATGTACTGTTGATATAAGTACCGCTGCTTCTGCTACCACGAAGATTACTACTACTGTTACTACTGCCGAGGAGGAACGCAACTATAAACTTTAAGTCGCGCACAGAAATCTTTATCTCTCCATCGAAAGAGTCCTATATCGTTCTGAGACGATTTAACAAGTTAATCACAACTCTCTCTCTCCCTCTCTCTCTCTCTCTCTCTCTCTCTCTCTCTCTCTCTCTCTCTCTCTCTCTCTCATCCAGTCTATGAATTTAAACGTCAATTACTTTTCTTTTCTGTAACCCGTTTCTTTTCTAATATATAAAAGACATTAACAATTCAACTAGTTGTTTGTCCGGCTTTCTGCAGATATATATATATATATATATATATATATATATATATATATATATATATATATATATATATTTTGGTGCATTTTAAATTTTTTAGCACAGACCCTCCAGCCGTGTCTGCATCTTCAGTCGAGCGTGAATGGATGAACATCACTTCTGCTTTCTGGATCAAACCAAACACAACGTGGGCAGGAAGCAGGATTAAACCATTGGACCGGTCGAATGATCTACGGATGCTCAGGGGACATACGGCCACTCCCTTAAGTTCGGTTAAGACCGAGTAGACACCTCAACCCAGAGAGTAAAACGTCGGCGGTTGAGGGGCTGGGGCGAAAGTGTTAGAACTATTTACATCGTTCGGACTGTTGTCTTTATTGTTATATTCGCGGCGTTTCGGTCGTTATACTCTCCGATCTTCTTCAGAAGATATACTTTGGAATTTCGAACCGAACCCTTTATTTAGACCACGTGGTTAGTTCTAGTTCCACGTGCCATGCATTTTGGATATCTCAGCATCAGCTAATACCCTTAATTCCCTTTAGTAACTCAACCCTTCAAGTTTTTGTTCCCCCTACTGTGGCCATATTGACATTGGCTCAGTCCTAAATTCCAACGTATATCACCTGAAGAAGGTCGGAGTTTAGAACTAAATGAAAATGGCTGGACGATATATATATATATGTGAATATGAAAGGATCCTATTGAAAATTAGTAGACAGAACATGTCTAAATTATTCAACGAAACATCTAAATGAAAACACGCTGCCAAAATAACCGCATACACACACACACACACACACACACACACACACACACACACATATATATATATATATATATATACATATATATATATATATATATATATATATATATATATATATATATATATATATATATATATATATATATATATATATATGACATGTGTGTGATAAAATGGCTGCTATGAAATATCTGGACAAATTATGGAATATTTAATAAGCAATTAGATTTAAACAAATTTTTATTTCAATTTATTTTATTTTTAATTTATTCCGTATTTTCCGTAACAACTCAATGACATTAGTATAAATTATAATTCGAATTATGTCTTCGCCATTTTGTTTAGATATTCCCGATTAATTTTTATTTTTTTCATTTTCCTGTATCAAATAATTTTATATTTTATTTTTACATTTCCCCATTTACAAACCTCACTGATTTGTTCACAGATATTTATGTTCTAAGTTATAACATCATCATGAGAGTTGTTTCGACTTAAAAGCCACACTGCAAATCAGTTCTATTTATCAGTTTTAACAACTTTGTAAATATAACTTATCAGTCTTCTCCGTATCGTCTGCTAACTCATGAAAATGCTTCAGGTCTTCCAAGCTCTTCAAAGCTTTTACGGAAAATGATGGAATTTTACTCATAGTTCTATACGTTGTTCAACGTCGATATTATTCGTTGTTCCTTCTATGTTCATGGATGTTATTCTTCCATTTGGTAATGATGGCAAAACCATTTTTATTAATATTTACTGTTTGTTTCCAAAGTCTTATACTGTCTAACTCCGATATTAATATAAAGTGGTTCTTTGATTTTGGTTTCTTGGAGACAACATACATCAGTGTAATAACTATGAATGCCACGGGCCAATTCTCGCTTTTCTTTATTTCGTCCTCCATAATTAAATGTCACGATGATAAAATCCTACTATGCGAATTAGAGTCATTTGCAAAGTTTCAACCCTAGAACACTAACCATGGGTATATAGTACCCAGCGCAAATTTTCCTATTTTTAATTACAATTTTCAGTACCTGATTTTCTTACCTAAATAATGTTTTTCAGTTCCTATTAATGTTAACTCAAAGTACAAAGTTTGCGTGTAAAATATTTCAAATAAAGATTTATATTTAATATATTTTTTGATATTTTCAAAATCAGGTATGATATACCCGTGCTTAGTAGTGGTGTAACTTTAATTGGTGGTTAGTGTTCTAGGGTTAAATAAGATGCCAACTTTTAACGGTTAAAAACTGAAGAAATCGTTACTTTCTCCACCAGTTTAGAAATTTCTTTCCAATATTAGGGTGCGTCTTCCAAGCTGCAGCGTCTTGTAAAACGAAAAATACGATAATTCAAGAAATTTAAGAAATTGAAAAACAACAAAAATGAAATTATTTCGAACTGTCGGTATTTTTAGGCATTCTTTTTGAAAAATCCGAAAGAGAACGCTATAGCTCTGGAGCATAAAAAAAACACAAGCAGCCATATTTAAATAGCAGAGCGTGATAAATAAATGCTCTTTTAAAAGTATTTAAAATGGAGCACACTTATATATACATAAGAAAAATTACATACAAATTGTATGCGTACGTGTGCGTATGTGTGTGCGTATATGAGTCCATATGAGTACACGTGTGTGTATGTGTATGTGCGTGCATGCGCGTGTGTGTATGTTTTCTGGTCTTTGTCAAGTGTAAAAGTAGATGTTAGTCACTTTTACTAATTTACAATTATTTAAGCCTGGGTCGGAAATTAGATAGCATTGGTTTGTCCAACGTCTCGCTTACTGAACCACTTGGACGTTAACTTACCTGCTAATGATGTTTACCTGCTAGTGATGTGGAATATCCGTTAGTATACACCTGGCGATGATTAAAGGTTAATGGATGTGAAAGCGTGCCTTTCTTGTGGCCATATTTACAAAATGAACCTAAGTCACCTTAGTCAAAATTCCAACTCGATCTTCTGACTCCATTTGTCGTGTTCATAACCGATACATTGCCTCGCACCTACTTGATCATTGCATGCTTGTAAAATATTTGTACATGTCATATTGGCAAAGATCTGTTTTAAAAGGATTAAGTCGTTATTTCAAGGTCGCACACAATGGCTTCATCAACGTCAAGTCTATTTTTATTTTAAGTTACATATTAGGCGAGTCTAACTCACCAAGTAAAATCTCTTCAAAATATGCTCTCCAATTTCAGTCATGAAGAAAGAAAGAAAGAAAGAGAGAAAGAAAGAAAGAGAGAAAGCAAGAAAGACAGAAAGAAAGAAAGAAAGAAAGAAAGAAAGAAAGAAAAGAATAAAGGAAGATACAAAGAGAGAAATCAAAAAAGAAAGAAAGAAAAACAAACAAACGAAGAAAGAAAGACAGAAAAAAGAAAGAAAAAGAATAAAGGAAGATAGAAAGTAAGAGAGAAAGCAGGAAAGACAGAAAGAAAAAAGAGAGAAAAAGAAGGAAACAAACAAACGAAGACAGAAAGTCAGAAAGATAGAAAGAAAGAAAGAAAGAAAGAAAGAAAGAAAGAGAGAGGGGTTCCCTACAAATTCACACGGCTATGGAAATCATTAGATAAATAGGCGGATAGGAGATGAAGAAGGGGAGAAAATTTTTGTGGGATTGATTACTCCCATTTTTACATTAGTTTAAATGATCGCGCCGAGAGTCCTTCAATGCCCTTTACATCCCCAACAAGTCAGTGAAGTGCCAACCTATTCACATTCGACATAACACACGGGTCGCCGGATTTGTATGATTTATTTCTCCCTCATTATGAGGCATGTGTTTACAATTAGGGGAGAAATACGGAGAGGTTAGTTTTGCGAAATTTATAGCAGCAACTTAACAAAAGCATTAGATTCCGTAATAGATAGATAGATAGATAGATAGATAGATAGATAGATAGATAGATAGATAGATAGATCTGAAAAGACTGAGATAGACCTGAACATATATTTAAATAGATAATGAAGAGAAAGAGATTATGTAGGCATGAACAAGAATAAGATTGAGAGTAAGAGAAAGATAAACAAATTGACATCAATAAATCGGTATTTAAAAAAAAAAATGTCCCTCTAAATGCTGAGATTCTCCTCCACCTCCTGAGAATCCAAGAATGAAAACTCCTGCATAAAATCAGGGCCTCGTTTCTTTCCGTTTTTCTTTCTTTTTCTCGAAATTGCAGAATTTGCCAGAAGCATATTCGTCACAAAAAAAGAAACAAATCCTTCACTCGAACCAGTTTGCCCGTTATTTGCAGTTTCTTTCTTTCTTTCTTTTTCTTTCTTTCTTTTTCTTTCTTTCTTTCTTTCTTTTACTTTCTTTCTTTCTTTCTTTCTTTTCTCTTTCATCTGATCGTCTTTCTTTTATCTTTTTCTTTCTTTCTTTTTCTTTCCTTCTTTCTTTTTCTTTCTTTCTTTCTTTCTTTTTCTTTCTTTCTTTCTTTCTTTTCTCTTTCATCTGATCGTCTTTCTTTTATCTTTTTCTTTCTTTCTTTTTCTTTCCTTCTTTCTTTTTCTTTCTTTCTTTCTTTCTTTCTTTTTCTTTCTTTCTTTCTTTCTTTTCTCTTTCATCTGATCGTCTTTCTTTTATCTTTTTCTTTCTTTCTTTCTTTTTCTTTCCTTCTTTCTTTTTCTTTCTTTCTTTCTTTCTTTTTCTTTCTTTCTTTCTTTCTTTCTTTTCTCTTTCATCTGATCGTCTTTCTTTTATCTTTTTCTTTCTTTCTTTCTTTCTTTCTTTCTTTTCTCTTTCATCTGATCGTCTTTTATCTTTTTCTTTCTTTCTTTCTTTTTCTTTCCTTCTTCTTTTCTTTCTTTCTTTCTTTCTTTTCTCTTTCATCTGATCGTCTTTCTTTTATCTTTTTCGTCATTTATTTTATTTGCCATTTCTTCATATTTCCTTATTATTGTGCTCATTCGTTTTCTTCTTTTTCCGTTTTAGGTTTTCATTCAATTTTCTTTATCAGTTCACATATGAGCCATTCTTTTTTTTCTTTCTTTCTCTTTCTTTTTTCTTTCACTTGTTATCTTTACTTTTCTTGTCTACCTTTCCTTTCAATTTTCTTTCTTTTTCTTTCTCCTTTCTTCTTTTCTTTCTTTTCGTTTTTTCTTTTCTTTCTTCTCTTCCATTAAACATAATTTTCGACTTTACTTTCGATATCTTTTTCATTTTATCCATTAAACATTTATTTCATTTCTCACTTATTTTGACATTTATTCTTTGTCTCTTTCTATCTTGTTTTTACTTCTCTTCAATTAAACCTAATTTTCTTTCTTTCTTTCTTTCCTTCTTTCTTCCTTCTTTTTCTTCTCTTCTCTGCCATTAAATATTTTCTTTCTTTCCTTCTTTCTTTCTTTCTTTTTCTTCTCTTCGCTTCCATTAAATATTTTCTTTCTTTCTTTTTCCTCTCTTCTCTGCCATTAAACATTTTTTCTTATCTTTCTTTCTTTTACTTTTTTTCTTCCATAAAACACAATTTCCTTTCATTTTTCCGTTTTTCTATATTTTTTCTTTTTCTTTCCTGATCGTAATTTTATTTTATTTTCCCGTTCTTCCTTTCTTTCTTTCTCAATACCTTCACTTAATTTATTTCCCTTTTTACTATCCAGTATCCGGTACCATCCAGTATTTATAATGTCATTTTTTATTCAAATACATCTCTCTCTCTCTCTCTCTCTCTCTCTCTCTCTCTCTCTCTCTCTCTCTCTCTCTCTCTCTCCCTCTCCCTCTCCCTCCCTATATATATATATATATATATATATATATATATATATATATATATATATATATCCTCTCTCTTCCTACAATTTAACTCCATTTTCATGATGTCGCCATTTTTACTCCCAGTTAATGAATTCTTTCGACTTGTTCTTGCATGTTTATTCTTTAGTATTCAAAATCATTCCATTAGAGATTTAGTGTGGAAATTCTATTTGTTCATGTCAGTATTCAATCGCCGGAAGCTATTACAGACAGCAGCAACTGCGCATGCGCACTAATGTTCTCTAGAATTGAAAATATTTCCAGTGTGTAATTGCGTTGAGATGTACTGACAGACAGCGAATGCTTTTGCTTTCTAACATTGTAGCGTATCATTTATCCTTAATCCGTAACAGAGGATAGGGTTTCTTCAAGTTTCCCGTTTACTAGGAGAATTGTTCACTATGTCGAATTTCAGGGAAGTTCTTTTTTTTCTTTTTTTTTTCTGTTTTTTTGTTTGTTTGTTTGTTTGTTTTTTTTGTTTCGTTTCATCATCACGAAGTAAACTCTAAGTTTTCTCCAGTCAAAATGAACCGTTGTACTATGAAGGAGGCACATTCACTTGAATGTTTATTAGATTTCAAGCTTACCCCAGATCTCAAGAGGAACTTGACCAATCGCTAAAGATGACGAAAAAATATATGGTTCCTTTTACCGCTCCAGAAAGTATCTGACTCCTTCTGTCATGCGCTGTCTTTACAAGGGTTAGATCACACCAAAAACAGAAAATTGCTGCCATATTTCTTGAACAGAGCTTCCCATTTCTCATTTTCTAGCCACGTCAGAGTGAAAAAAGATGTATTATTTCCCACCTTACAACCCCTCATTTTTATGTCAGATCTTCAAATGAGCCAGATTCTTTATTTCCTCAATTCCAGACATTCAAAGCTAGGACCCGCCATGACACGTAAACAGGGTCGACACATCCTCATTGTCCTTCGTATTCCATTGTCAATGGTGAAAATATGAAGGATGATGAAGAAGACTGGGACTCAGTAGAGAGAAAGCTATTGATGAGGTCATCAGATTCCAGGAGAAAAATCTTTGTTTAGTAGTACAGAATATACAAATGCACGTCATTTGCAGAAATGCCTTACTTTTTAAAAAAAATAGATCAACGAAAAGTAACCAAAATGCGAAAAATAAGAAGAAAAGTAATTGAAAATAAAACTTATTGAGCCTTAAACATTGCAAATTAATATTTACTTAGGTGAGACCTTTAATTTTGCATACATTGCGATAAGTTCTTGTGCTTTGTTAAGTTATAGTTCCATTACACATACCACATTATATCCGAACCCGTCCTCATATCTCAACAACTCTGAAGTTCGGATATGAGGCTATATATATATATATAGTCGGTCACTGGCGTGTTTATATAAAAATAAATACGTCTAAATTCACCTTCATGCTTATAGTGTGACAATGACTTAGGAGTAGAGTCTCTGACTAATACCAAATCGATCCTGGCTTGAGGTAATCGGATGTCTAGCCACACTGATGAGCTGTGAAACAGCAAAACAGTTTGTCTGTGGATGGCAATATATAAATGCCCCCCACCCCCTAAAAATTATTTCGGTTGAGCTCTCGGAGAGAAAAGTGATTTTGTAAACAGTCACTATTACTGCTGCTGATGCAAGACTCTTCGTTAAGACGAATCGCGTTCTCCAGTCACTGGCGTGTTTATCTAAAAATAAATACGTTTAAATTTACCTTCATCCCTGCCGTGCGCCAGTAACTTAGGGGTAGAGTCTCCGACCGATACTAAATCGATCTCGGCTTGAGGTAATCGAATGTCCAATCACACTGAGGAGCTGTGAAACAGCAAAACAGTTTGTCTGTGGATAACAACACACACACACACATCTATATATATATATATATATATATATATATATATATATATATATATATATATATATATATGATGAAATGAAGAGGTTATAATGGTTCCAACGAGAGAAAAGTGTGTATATTAAAAAGAAGAAAGGTACCGCAAACTTTTTTGGTTGTAATGTGGGTTTTTTTAAAAAAAATATTATTCTTTATTTTTCATAGTTTTCAAAAACAGAGAATATCTCATATAGAGAAGATGTAACATTGAAAAGCATAAAGGAAAAAAATTAATTATTTTTAATAATTATTTTTAATAATATGTGGAAATCTCCACCCTTTACCTGAAGACGGTCGTAAGACCAGAAACACGTGTTGTAAAACTATGTAAAACTATGAAAAATAAAGAATAATATTTTTTTTAAAAAAACCCACATTACAACCAAAAAAGTTTGCGGTACCTCTCTTCTTTTTAATATATATATATGTATATATATATATATATGTATATATATATATGTATATATATATATGTATATATATACATATATATATATACATATATATATGTGTGTGTGTGTATGTGTGCCTGTGTCTGTGTGTGTATGCGCGCGCACGCACAAGTGAGCACTTAGGCCAACACTAGCCGGCGACAGTGTGTTTTATATTTCAACGCAATCTTCAAGACGTGTGCCATGTTCTCCCGACTATTTATATATACTTGTCAGTGATAACTTAGTAAAACTGATTTTAATAATGTTGCTTAGATATCGAAAACTAAAAACACAAATTCCCTGTAAGATATCACCATGAAAAATGCAAATAGATGCGCTCTATACAGTGTAAATGATCTTAAGTAATTTAAACACAGCCCATAAAATATAAACTAAAAATATTCGATCTCCATATCTCGGTTTCTGAGGAACATTTAATAAAATTGAAACATTAAATTAATAAACATTTCCTATTTGTTCTTTATCTTATCAAACTAAACAAACACGGAAAACAGAAATAAAATGAACAAAATCTTTAAATAAATAAACAAATTAACCAACTACGGATGCACAGATAAATACAAATGTAAAAATAATAATAACCTACAACAAATAAGTAATCAGCAGTAAATAATGAAACAAATAATGAGTAAAAGTAAAACAAATGTTTTATTTAAGCAGGTTTGGTTAAATAATTAAAACGTATTATGTTTATTCTAGTTTTGGTATTTTTCTTGATCAATTTTCTACAGCCACCAAGAAATGAATTCGGGGACTTGGAAGGATCAAAACTAACATAAATAGACATAATACGTTTAAATTATTTAACCAAACATTCTTAAATATATATATATATATATATATAAGTGAACATAGAAGTCAACACTTAGAGGCGACAGTCTGTTTCATGCTAGTGCAATTATATATAGTGCGTGACCGCTAACACCGTTTAAGGGGAGGTAACTAAATATTGTGTGGAGAGTTTATTAATGCAAACCTTGGCATTTCAAATTATTGTACACATTTTAAAACATTTGACAGTGTTGAGGGTTACATGGTTTTAAAAAGAAATATAGTCTACTAAAAATTAAATTTTTTTAGAATTGTAGTTAAATAAAACATATTCTAGCCTAAACAACCACAAAAAATCTTTAAGTATACAAATTAAAAAATGCTGTAAGAATTTTTTGCCGTTTTTATAAAAAAACAAAACCCAGACGACATGCATTTAGCGGATGTCAGAATTTGTTGAATAATCCATCCCTAATTTTTCCGTAAACATAACCCCGCTTTTGAATGTAGCTATTAACTGATACAACGAAAATTGAAATTGAACTAGCTACCACCCCTTGTCTAGATGAGTGAATTTCTCTGTATCCTTGGAAACACTCAATTTTGAATCTTTGCCGTGCCTTTAAAACTGTAAATTTAAAAAAATAAGTTACTCCAAAATTCGCTTGACGAGGAAATGGAACAAAATTAAATAATAAATTAATAATTAATAACAAAATTAAATTCGAAGCTTTTAGCTCCCATTTTTGAAAGATGGTTATTACTGTGTAGCGAAAAAAACATATTTTAAATCAGTTAATTTATAATATATATATATATATATATATATATATATATATATATATATATATATATATATATATATATATATGTTTAGGATTAGGAATGCGGGATTTCATTCTGGTTTACAAATTGAGAAGATTTTTATGGAGGGTTCGATAAAATCTTTTTCTAAAAGAAACCTTCTTCTCAAATGTACTTATAAGAATCAATGGAGAAAATGTATGTTAACAGTTTCCGATTCGCTTTTCCCGCTATTCACACGAATTTGCTGTCCAAAAATTGTTTGCGTCTATGCAGACTAAATTAAATTATTTTCTTCGTAAACGTTTTCGATGCATTGATGAACCTCCTGGAGAGGGAATTCCTTTCAATTTTTCTTCATAGAAGCCTTCTCAGTTAGAGACTCGGATTTTAGGTTCGGATTTTTGTATTCCTTTTTCGATGCCTCACCATAAGAAAATCTTTTCAGAGTTTGAGGTTCTATTTGCACAGGTTCATAGACTTGCGCCTCGCTCTGCCGAATCTCTCAGTGACCTTAAAGCTATAAACTTAACAGTTATGCTCAATCTTTTGCTAGTTCTTCTGTTTCTTTATCAGAGTCCAAATGGGGAAAAGAGCCCCGCCGGGTCATTAAAAGTTTAAAGAATAACTACAACCTGGTTATTACTAAACTTAATAAAGGTGCCGGTGTTGTTTTACTGGACTATTCGGATTACGTCTTAAAGATGTATAACATACTTCACGATACATCTAAATTCTTTAAATTAGGTCCAGTTGCGACCCATGACTGTACTGCTTCTATTGAAGCTAAGTTTCAACGGCAATTGCTAAAGTGGGTCAAGGGTGGTTTACTCTCTTCTGAAATTTCTGAGTTGATTAGACCCACTGGGTCTATTCCTCCTCGTTTGTATGGGCTGCCTAAAATCCATAAGGATGGTGTCACATTACGACCCATCTTGTCTATGATTGGGTCCTCGCAGCATAAAGTCCCTAGTTGGCTCTCGACAGTGCTTCAACCAGTTTTGTCTCACTTTACTACCTTTTGTATTACAGATTCCTTCTCCTTTGCTGAAACTGTACATAGTTCCTCTTCGGCAGGTGGGTTCATGTGTTCTTTTGATATATGCTCCTTGTTTACCTGTGTTCCCTTATTTGAGACAATTGAGATTTCTTATGATATGTTGTACAGTACCTCTTTGTCTCCTCCGGATTTTCCTGAGAGTGTGTTTGTTGATCTCATGAAGTTCGACACCTCGTCTGTTGAATTTAGTTTCGATATTATTTATCGGCAGATTGATGGTGTAGCGATGGGTTCGCCTTTGGGTCCTGCTTTAGCTGATATTTTTTTCGGCTTTCACGAAGCATCTTTATTTGATCGTATTGATCGTCCTCTTATGTATCATCGATATGTGGATGATACTTTTTGCCTTTTTAATAATGAGGCTGAAGCCGATTTATTTCTCACCCTATTAAACTCTGTCCATCCCTCGCTTAAGTTTACCGCGGAAATGAAGTCTATTTGTTGTTTTTCCTTTTTGGATGTTCTTGTCTATAGGACTAGGGACAAGTTTCTGACTTCTATTTTTAGGAAGGCTACTTTTTCGGGACTTTATACGCGTTGGAACTCTTTTTGTCCCCGACAACGCAAAATAAACTTGATTAAGACCCTAACTTATAGGGCGCCTATGATATGTTCCGATGGCTTTCTCTGCAGTGAAACTGATTTTATTAAGATGACTCTTTCCAAAAATGGATATCCTTTGGACGTTTTGGATGCTGTTATCCGTGATGTCATCAATAATTTTCATAGGGTTAAGCCGCATCTTGTTAATAAATGGCCTGTCTATTTGCGTCTTCCCTTTATTGGTTCAGTGGATGAGTCTTTGGCTCGGCGAATTTCGTTTGCAATCAGCAGTTGTTATTTGTCGGCTAATGTTCGAGTACTATTTGTTACTCAACCTATTCTTTCATCCATTCGTAAGGATGCCCCCCCCCCACCGCCATCAGGTTAACTCAGTTATTTACAAATAGGAATGTAGTGGTGGACTCGAATACACAGGGAAGATTTCTCAGCGTTTGGATTTTAGGATAAAACAGCATTTACCTCCCAGGATTTTGAATCCGGCCTCTAGCAATAGTCAACTAGTTAATACATCCGGGTCATCTATTGCACAACATATTATTTGTATTACTGACTTTAGTGTGGACCGTTTTTCTATTTTACCAAGGTCCCACTCTTCATATCATCTCAAGGTTCTGGAGTCCTTATATATCAAGTCCCGCCAACCCTCCCTCTGTAAACAGAAGGACTGTTTGCTGGGTCGGAATATTATTGATCTCTAGTTTTCCTTGAAAAATCCCCCCTTCATTAGTCGTCTTTAATTAATTTACACGTCTATTCTTTTATTTCCCAGAATAAAACTTTTTAGCTATTAAATTTACACTCATATGCCTTTTAAATTACGCTTATTCCTTGCTATTTTATATATATATATATATATATATATATATATATATATATATATATATATATAACTCTCCCGTCGAATTCGGGGTATGAGGGTCAAGCAGATCACTTCCGAGAACCAACAACCCGACACCAGCACATAAGATTTGATTAGAGTGGTGAAGGTTTCGTGCAGGACCATCCACACTTTTTGAAGGGACGAATACAGAGACTTGGTGCACTGAGTGCCACAAGGTCCCCAAACGACCCTCCGCAGGTTTTGAATTCAAGGTTGTCCTTCTCCTAGACCAGTTGCCATCCAAGGCTATAGAACCCAGTCTGTCCTGCTATTTACCCATAGCTGGGGGGAGAAAAGAGGATTCACACATTTCCCAAGGGTATTAGCACGTAAGTGAATGTAATGGATTCGACTGGAATTCGAACTCGACTCTCTGATTCCTCAATCGAAACCGCTAACCATTAATCCACCGTGCCTCAACTCCTGCAGTCGTCGGAGAGGGGGATCTGAGGACAGAAGAAAAAGACTTTGATTCTTCTTCCTCATGTGATTTCAGACAACTTGGCGATGCCCATCTCTTCTCCAAACTCTTGACCGACAACTGAAGACTCTCTCTCTCTCTCTCTCTCTAATATATATATATATATATATATATATATATATATATATGTGTGTGTGTGTGTGTGTGTGTGTGTGAGAGAGAGTGAGAGAGAGTGTGAGTATGAGAGAGAGAGTCTTCGAAAGACACACACACATACATATATATATATGTATGCATGTATGTGTGTGTGTGTGTCTTTCGAAGACTCTCTCTCTCTCTCTCTCTCTCTCGATATATATATATATATATATATATATATATATATATATATATATATATATATATATAGTACCTTCTTCATCGAGTGCTTAAAGTCTTTTAGCGAAACTTCGACTGAGTGGATCCAAGTATCCGTAACCTGACAGACCGTTTTTAGATGAATTTTGAAATGAAATAAAAATTGTCAATATTTCTAATTTCCCGTTATTCCAAAGCTGTGATCTAAATGATGAGTCCGTAACCACTTTCAGATCAGTAAATTTAATATCTATATTAATTTCTTCTTAATTCAACTTAGAACCCTCTAGCACACTCTCGACTGTATAAATCTATGAATCCGTTGCATAATACGAAATTTTCACTGTATAATGTCCGATAGGGTACGTAATGGTACGTACCCACGCACCATATAAATTTGATCATATTTTTATTCAGCAGTCGAGATCAAAGGGTCAACAACCCCATGATATCAGTCAAGCTCATAGGGTCAACGATCGCGATGAACGCACACTGCAGTTGTAAACTACATAATCTTTTCATTGACTCTATCGTATGTGCCTTTCCAGGGTTACATACAGTTATGTAATCAAAGTTGTTCTTTTCCTAGGCTGGGTGCCAACCACGGCTAAAGAACCTGGTCTACTCTGCCATTTAATCCATAGCGTGGGGTAGTGTTGAATATATGGATTCATTATTTACATTATTCGGACTATTGTCCTCATCTTTGTCGCCATATTTATTAGAACGTATCAGCCGTTGTACGCTCCGGCCTTCTTCAGGTGGTTGGAATGTCGAACTGAACCCTTTATTTCGCTCACTAGGGTAGACTGTTCTAGTTCCACGTACCATGTTTAATGGATGTCAGTTATCAGTTATCTCCTGTTAATTCCCCTCTCCAAGTTCTCCACCGCCTTAACTAGGTATTGAACTTGAACTCTTTGGGTCCTGTCACTGGATCTAACTAACGCCTTTATCCACTGTGCCATGTCTCTTCGAGGACACATGGCACATGGCACAGTGAGCGAAATAAAGGGTTTAGTTCGACATTCCAACCACCTGAAGAAGGCCGGAGCGTACAACGTCCGAAACGTCGTAATGAATATGGCGACAAAGAAGAGGACAATAGTCCGAATAATGTAAATAGTTTACATAATACCTCATCTCACAAATATAGACAGATGCTGAAAGTCCGAAACGTTGTAATAAATATGTCGACAAAGATGAAGACAATAGTCCGAATAATGTAAATAGTGTACATAATACCTCATCTCAGAAATATAGACAGATACTGAATGGCCGAAACGTTGTAATTAATATGGCGACAAAAATGAGGACAATAGTCCGAATAATGTAAATAGTGTACATAATACCTCATCTCAGAAATATAGACAGATACTGAAGGGCCGAAACGTTGTAATAATTATGGCGACAAAGATGAGGACAATAGCCCGAATAATGTAAATAGTGTACATAATACCTCATCTCAGAAATATAGACAGATACTGAAAGGCTGAAACGTAATAAATATGGCAACAAAGATAAAGACAATAGTCCGAATAATGTAAATAGTGTACATAATACCTCATCTCAGAGATATAGACAGATATGGATTCATACTTTTCCCAGTTGATATTTGGGCAAAAGTGAAGGCAACGGAAACTGGCGTAATTCGAACTTTGCTCGTCTATTTCTCGTTCCAAGCCGATCGCAAGTAGACTTTCCCTAGATCCAAATTTATTAGTTGCTCGAGTGTATAGGTCGACCCATTTTTTGTTGTTGTTTTTTTTTTGTTCATGAATAATGTTCCGTTTCAAATAATTTTCAGAAAGAATCGTTCGTTGGTCCATCGAATGTTAGAAAAACATATTCCCTGTTTGAAACGACGTTTTCAAACATTTAATAATGAAGAAGGAAGAACACTGAAAGAATAGGCGTCTATGCTAGACCCTGGGTCGGCAGGGGTCGGCAACCCTTGGCATGCGTACCAAACATGGCACACCGATGACTTGTTTCTGGAATGTGAAACTTATTCATTAGATTCCCTTTTATTCTCTCTCCTCTTTCACGTCGATCCTTATCTCATGTATTTTGATTTTCTTCCCTTTACAGATTGTGCAGAATGTCACGATCATCAGCTAAGAAACGATGTCATTCAAATGAAGAGCATATTAGAGAATTTAAAGAATACTGGACTGAAATAGTTGCCATGATTAAGAAAGACAATAAAACCTGATGCATTTTCTGTTCCGACACAGTTGTTTGTAGGACTTCTTCTGATAAGGGACAGTTTGAAAGGGTTCAGAAGAACTTAAGGAATAAAACTGAAAAGGAAAAATGAGAATGAATTTCTCGTGAACAGGGGAAGACTAAAACAAGATGGTACTTTTATGAACTTTTCAAGGCCCAGTTCCAACTTAGTTGCTGCTAGTCTTGAGGTTTCAAAAATTTTTGTTGGCACATGAAAAAAATTATCAGAGCTTTGGCCGATTTGGGCACGCAATCTCAAAAAGATTGCCCACCTCTATGCTAGACTATGAGGACCTCCTTAGTAGGCCTAGCATAGAAATAAATAAAAGATGGGAGTCGCTAATAAAGAAAGAAAGACAGATGACAGCAAGGCTTCAACAGCAGCAGTAATCAAAACATGATAGACAGCAGTAGCAATTGCAGCTTTAAACCTCAGTTTAGGTTTAAGACTCCAAGTTCACCACAGCAATGTTTTCCATGAGACAAAGGCCTAATGGATTAAAACGTTGGACTGTGAATTTAGTTGTGAGTTCAATCTTTGAATCGGGTATTGTTTACTTGGACTCATTGAAAATGGATGAGCAATCACTGAGCATTACTATAAGAACTAGACGTAATATCTCTAGACATGCGCAGTTGAACGGGAACAGTTTACCCCCGTAGATTAAATAAAGGATTCAGTTCAGAATTTCCTGCGGGTTGCCCTGATAGGTATACACCTGAAGAAGGCTTGAAACGTTGTGACAGACTACAGTCCGAATATAAATAGTTTAATTAATTTATCAGGAATATGTAAATTTCTAATACTTGAAGAAAACAATACCAGTTGCTTGCCACCGTGAAAGTTAAATTTCCAAAGAAATATATTCTAGAAAATCTTCCTTACAAAAAAAAAGTCTCCAATTTCTAAAAACTGAAAGTCGAAGAATCTGAGAAACCGAGTGTCGAAGACATTTTATTTACAATTTATTCTTTCGTTTCTTTCTATACAGAGTTGGGGGGACATTTCATAAAGAATATTCGATATTTTTATTCAAGTATTTATTCAAATCAATATCTGCAGACAGAAGGACGTACTGCCTGCTCATAATGTAAGTGTCTCTATTCAGTTTCTTAGCAAAATTCAGAGTTTTGACAAAATTGATATTCTTATAGAGAGATATCCTTAGGTTAATCCCAACTAATCCTAATTACCCGAGGTATTTTTTCTTTTTACATGTATTATCTCTATCTTCTAATATTTTTATCTGCATTCACCTTCTATACGCTAAATGTCGCATCTATTTTGAGAGAGTGATAGGAATATTTTCAAGAAAAAGTACTCTTGAAATACTTCGCAGTACATGATAAATATAATGTGGGTATGCTACAATTTTAGGTCTGTAAGGACATTATTATCATAAATAAATAAAAATAATAATAATAATAATAATAATAATAATAATAATAATGGCTATAAATAAAATTAAATTAAATAAAAAATTATAAAAACGTTGTATAAAATTAAATAAAAATAATAAAAATACTCCCAGCATGCAATAAAACTGTTCCTGTCGGAAATACGGACATCCTACCATAGAACGTTATATTCAATCTCTTCGCCATGAACCTTGTTACGGGCAACACGTATCTGACTTCTCTTTGTGATAGAGCGTGTAATAATACGAAGTAACTTCTTCCTCTCATTACATGTACCATGAAACAATTGTAAGCTAAAAAATACACACACCAATACGCATAAAATATATAAAGAAATTATATGAAATTAACATACAATTTATCATGATTTTCCTGTTATTTCTGTCTGTTTTATTTCCTGACAAGTATGCTTTTATCTTCCTGAACACAAGGCTAATTTCTGATGATGTGATGTGAGTGTCCCTACAAGTCCTGAAATCATTCATTCAGATTTTATGTACTGCTCAGTACCAATTATTCAATGAAAATATGTAATATTCTATTCAAATCTAAATCAGTGTTATTTACTATAAAATTATTAATTAATATTATTCATTATTAAATATTTATTATTAAATAATTATAATTTATTTCTTCTTCTTCTTCTTCTTCTTCTTCTTCTTCTTCTTCTTCTTCTTCTTCTTCTTCTTCTTCATCTATCTGCCCTGTCCCTTTAGCTCCTGGATGATTATTGCTCTCCACAACATCCTATGCTTTGAAGATCTTAGCAAAGCTTGTCTTTTGACTATTAGTCTCGCCCGCTATTCTGCCATCCATTTACCCAATCTCGTTAGATAAATTATTCACTGTTTCCCATGTCCCTCTTGCTTTCAATATGTCCTGTTAGTGTCAAATTTTCCAAGCCTTCTTTCCTCATTATGTGTCCCAGGAATTTGAACTCTCTCTCTCTCTCTCTCTCTCTCTCTCTCTCTCTCTCTCTCTCTCTCTCTCTCTCTCTCTCTTCCTGATTCTAAGTCTAAGTTTCATTTTTTTAATCGAGTTCAACCCAAGCAAGGAATTAAAGCCACTAAGACGCAAGGGGATTACTGAGTGTGGAAGAATTAGAAACAGAAACATTATTAAGGAGCAAGAACAAAAGAAGAGTAACCAGGAGGAGAGCAAATAGCGATTGACATTGCATTTAAAGTTTTGAAGGTTAAAGTTGTCTGGAAAGCATGGAACCGGAAGAGAGTTCCACGATCGAGAAGTGCGAGAAAAGTAACTGTTAGCATTATTTGTTTCCATTTTCCTTAATACTTCCTCGTTATTCACACGTTCAGCGCATGTTATTCTTAGCATCCTTCTGTAGAACCACATTTTTGTTGTCGGAAGTCTTCTCTTCGACCGTGAGAAAATTGTCTAGCATTTACAGCTATAGAGGAGGATTGATAAAACATGGCTGGTCAACAATCTTTCGTTTGTATTTTTAAAATAATTAACATTCCATTTCAGCAACCATCAAATTCAGATTATTTTAGTAGATTTGGTTTTTAATTATGAACTAGTAAAAAGTCAATTGCCTCAATAACATTTGAATGACGGTAAAAAGCAAAATTTAATTTTTTTTCCCTTGTTTTTTATGGGCTTGTTTTTATTTCATTATACCTTTTTGAAACGTGTTTTCGTATTCTGGGGATAGAATTCCATTTCCATGAGTGAATTAAATCAAACTCTTTTCTTTGTTTCTAATACCTCCTCCGTTCCGAAATAATTGTTCCAAAAAATGTTCATGTTTTTCCAAAATAATTGTTCCAGTAGATAAAAAAAAAACACCAAAAAGAACAAAAATATCTTTTATTCCCAGACTCAACAGTAAATGAGTAATATTAGTGAATTGTCATATAAATAAGTGTGAAATATATCGAAACTGATATACATAAAATTAATAACAAAAATAACTGGGGAAGGTTTACTTTAACAAAAGCAGTTTTTGTTGCAACTCGTCACAAATAGAAATGGATACTTCAAGTTTTCCTTCTCTTTCAAGCTTCTCTTTAGACATGTGCCGGAGTTTATAGTTGTTATCGCCGTCAACTAAAATAACTTGTTCCATTGCTAACTGAAAACTTAGAAAAGTATTGTTAAGTTTCGACTTCTGAAGTTTATTGAAGCTTTCTTCCACTGCTTCAATGAGCTGGTCAACATTATTTGGAGCTTGCTGGTGCTGAATTGATTGACTTGCATTAAAATAACCCAGATCAAGGACATTGAGATCAGGACTATTTGGAGGTTGGCAAACTAATTAAATTTGCAAACCCAGACGTTCTGCAGCTACGTTTAATTCATCTGCAACCTGTTTTATTGCACCACGCTTCAGGACACGATCTGTAGATCTTTCTAGCAGTGCTTGCAACACAGCACTACGTTCATTATTTGTCAATTCGTGCTTCTTGCAATTTCGTTTAGCATTTCTGACAATTGGCTTCTCTTCTCCCATCATAATCTCTTGCCAGCGGGTGGTCTGAAAAAAAATACAATTTTAATGTGGTGAAAAAATGATATAATTTGCGCTTCAAATTATTCTACCTGAATAAGCTAATATAAATACTTGAGGAACATCAATGCTAACCTGTTAATGTAAACGACAAACAATTCGACTAAGAATTAGTGTATTCCACATAATATTTCCGGCTATGGAACAACTATTTCGGAACAGAGGGAGTAGTATTTTCCTGTTTTATAATACTTTGCTTAGCTTTTCAAGGTTGTCTTGAGCTATTCCAATGCACCTTTGAATCTCTGTGCCTAATACTCCGCAGAGACTGACAGGAGGATCGGGAAGGCAGCCACAACCCTTGCGCGCCTGATAACCCGAGTGTGGACCCATCCCAAGCTGACGGTGAAGAGCAAGATGACAGTGTACAACGCCTGCGTCATCAGCCCACTGCTATATGACAGCGAGGCTTGGACCACGTACACCCGGCACGAAAGGCGTCTGAACATCTTTTCGAGAGGCATCCGCCACATCCTGGGAATAGCGTGGCAAGATAAGGTGCCCAACATTGAGGTCCTGTATCGAGCAGGTCTGCCCAGCATGTTCACACAGCTCAGACGGCGTAGACTCCGTTGGTTGGGCCACGTCCACCGCATGCCAGACGGCCGCATCCTCAAAGACCTGTATGAGAATCTGGCCCCTGGAAGAAGACCTGCCGGGCGGCCATAGCTGCGGTACCTCGATGACGTGAGGCGCGACATGAAAGCTGTGGACATCAACACAGAGTCCTGGGAGAGCCTGGCAGCCATACGATCCAAGTGGAGAGGAACCCTAACCAAACACCTTAAGTCAGAGAAGTTGACACAAGTCGCCACGGAGAGGCGGGCCCGTAGAAAGCAAAGTGACAGTTCCAACAGACCAGAGACAGAACACACATGCGACCTCTGAACAGAAATTGTCACTCCCGTATCAGCCTCTACAGTCACAGACGTCGATGATCCAGCCAAGCAGATAACTAGGATGCAATCCGTGGTCAACCCTGACTGACGGGGGTCTACAGAATATTTCGTCGTCTGTTAAAACACGTTTGAATTTTTCGAACTTCTTTGATTTTGATGTCTCCTATTCGTAGCTCGCATTCCTGTCTTCTTGAAATTAATGGTTAATCCCTTTTGTTTTGCTCGTAGTTACGGCAGTTTAAGTCAGTTGCTTCAGAAAATACTTGATGGACGAAAAAAAACAAAAACAAAATTCAAATTGTTTCTTGTTTTTGTGTGTTTGTTTTTAATTCATTCCACTTTTTCCTGAAACATGTCTTTGAAATATTTTCCGCTAACATGAATTGAAATTATTATATTGAATCAATTGCTAGGTCTGCTGCTAGAAAAGTTGGTTCACTGTTTCGTGCTTGACAATTTTCCCGCTAGAATCTATTTTACACATTTATAAGTTGACCATTTGTCTATGCTTTAAGTGTTGTTGCCAGATTTGATCTGGTGCTTCTGTCATGTATTTAGAGATTCTTCATACAATACAAAGAAGAATCTGCAATGTTATCGGCACTCACCTGGCATCTCGTCTTCAGTCACTTTTCCACCGCCGTAACAAAGCTTCCATGTGCCTTTTCTTTAAATACTTTCATGGAAATGTTTCGATGACCTCTTCTCTAGGGTACCTCGACGCTATGAATTCAAACGTTGTACTAGATTGGTGGCAATATCCCATGATTTTACACTTAAAATTGCCACATGTTACCGTAAGTTCTATGCTAATGGATTCTTCTCCCACACTTCTCGCTTTTGGAACTCTCTTCCAGTTTCTTGCTTTCCAGAAGACTGCCATCTTCAAAACTTTAAATGCAATGTCAATCGTTATTTCTTTCTTGTTAATTCTTGTTTTTTATTATTCTTGTCTCTTAATAATACTTTCTTTTTTTCATATTCTCTCACACTCATTAACCCCTTTGTGTCTTAGTGGCTTTATTACCTTACTTGGAGTCAAATAAATAAAATTTTGTATATTCAGGAACTTCATTAACTGAAGACACGATACCGATTTTTATTATTAAAATTAATTAATGTTATTCTAATTAAATGTAAATGTTTCACAAATATATTTCGATTACAGTAACAGTATTTCATATTTTTTAACGCTTATGGTCTTAATATTTTGTCCAGGAGTGTATATGCATATATATATATATATATATATATATATATATATATATATATATATATATATATATAGTTTTAAGGTATGCTATATTTATGGGTTGAAGTGCTTAATATCCGGAATAGAGCGTATATAAATATAAAAGTGGTCATTGAAATCAACATCCAGGGACGACAGTCTGTTTCATGCTTATACGCAATTATCAGGCCATATATATATATATATATATGTAAGCAAATGTGTGGATGTAGATCCGACGGTATGATGAAAATGTGGAAAAGACAAAGCAAAATCCGAATATGTGAGTTTACTGTTTTTTATTTTGTTTTTGTTATTCTGTCGACGTCAGACGTTTCGGTCAAATAGACCTTCTTCAGGACATGGTTAATGGAGACATAATTATATTAGATTTAAGTTAGATGAAGAGACGATATATACAGGACTGGTCAGAAACAGAAAAACTGAAATTCTAAAGTCAGAGTATTCTTTCTTGGAGTCGGATACGCTGGCGTCACGTGGGCGGCGCTACGAAAACCTGCTCCCAGGGAAGAGATTTTATCCTAAGTGGAAAGTAGAAACGTACCGATAAGCTATAGTTCTAAATAGGTCCCCACCACTTTCCACTTAGGATAAAATCTCTTCCCTGGGAGCAGGTTTTCGTAGTACCGCCCACGTGACGCCAGCGTATCCGACTCCAAGAAAGAATACTCTGACTTTAGAATTTCAGTTTTTCTGTTTCTGACCAGTCCTGTATATATCGTCTCTTCATCTAACTTAAATCTAATATAATTATGTCTCCATTAACCATGTCCTGAAGAAGGTCTATTTGACCGAAACGTCTGACGTCGACAGAATAACAAAAACAAAAACAAAATAAAAAACAGTAAACTCACATATTCGGATTTTGCTTTGTCTTTTCCACATTTTCATCATATAAATATATATATATATATATATATATATATATATATATATATATATAGGCAGCATATCTACATTCAAGCATGTTTGGTTGAATAATCTAGACATATTATGTCTATTTATTTTTATTTTAATCCTCTCAAATTCACGGAACAATTTCTTAGTGCTGTTATAAAACTGATTAAGTAAGACGTCGTAGTTGCAATTATTTCTTTTATATTCCCACAAACTTTCAATCTCGTCCAAAATCATCTTCAGGGGTGAATTGCTAAGACAGAAATTAATGTGTTAAGAACTTTTAAGTTGCCTTTTGGTGTTTCAATCTGCTTCTTCACAGGGTTACGTTTAAATTGCCAAATGTAGTTTAAGATATGTCTATTTAGGTAGCATATCTTCATTCAATCCTGTTTGGTTGAATAATCTAGACATATTATCCCTAATTATTTTATTTTAATCCTCTCCTGACAATACCAGACCCCCGTAAATTCAAATGATAAGATAAAATCTTATGAAGGTTTCAGGCTTAAAGTGAAAACTACTAATAAAAACTAAAATCGCTCTTCTTGAATGACTTCTAAAGAGCTTCTTCTATGAAAAGTAGAAAAGAAACACAAATCCCAAAGTTATAACAAGCTAAGAACATGGAAGGCACAAGAACGTTTTCCAATGAGATATCTCTATCTATAAAAGGTAGGATGTATGTCTGTGTGTGTAACGAATGCACGGCCGCAATTTTCGACGGATTTGCTCCAAAATTTACATGCCCATGCTCCAAGTTAGCCGGAAGGCCAAGACCGACTTTGCATTTCCCAACTCCCATCGATAGTGGAAATAATCGATTTTTTCATGCTTCTACGGTAGTTTTCGTGTAATTTGCGGCCATTTTCTACTGGCCAGAGTGAGAGCCTATAGCTGGCTGCCCCGAATAGGCAGGTAGATTCTATTGGCCAGCGTGAGAGACAACAGCTGACTGACACGAATGTTAACTAGCATCCTAGCATGCAAAAAAATCGATAGCTGCATTGGTCACAAGTCGGAAAAATTTAAATCTGCATGACACTTTACTCTAATTGGCTCATTCGCTTTCTTAAACTCAACGTTGATTTTGATTCTGCAGAACTGGGTTGGGTGTGAAAAAGTAATTGTTGTTAACATTCTTTTTTCATTCGTTTTTTCCAGTTACGAGTCCTTTTTTAAAGCTGATCGTTTTGTGTTCATTTTGTTTAGTACTTTTTTCGTAACAGATTTAACGTTTAGTATAGAGCTTAGAAAAAATACGCAGTGTGAGATAGGCAAGAAGTAAGGCATGTAGCAACATCAGCACGTCAAAGGGCACTCCTTTAAAGGCAAGGAATGCTGTATGAGTCGTACGATTTGAATCAAGCACGGGCAACGCCGGGCCATGCTGCTAGTCCATATATATATATATATATATATATATATATATATATATATATATATATATATATATATATATATATATATATATATGACGGTTCCGTATAGGATACAGGTTCGATTGCTGTCGGGGGACGAATATTTTCTCTGACAATTTATCGGACATTCAGGCCTGTAAATTTTGTATACTGTTTATTATAAACAGACCATTTACTTAAATATTTGTTTCTATAAAAAGAACGTCTAAACTTAAAAAATGTCTTTATATATATATATATATATATATATATATATATATATATATATATATATATATATATATATACTCAATCCATGCAACCTTCTCTTTTTAAACAGAAGGATTTTGTACTCGGTCTCCTTGTGATTTCTATTTTAAAAATCATTTTTCTCACTCTTTCCCATTTACATTTTATTGAAGCTTTATACATATATACATCGATAATATTTATATACTTATAAACCTCGATTAATGTTTAGTATAGAGCTTACAAAAAATGCGCAGTGTGAGATAGGCAAGAACTAAGGCATGTAGCAACATCAGCACGGCAAAGGGCACTCCTTTAAAGGCAAGGAAGGGCAAAAATATTTTAAGTCAAGTGATAGCGATTGCTGTATGAGTCGTACGATTTTTGAATCAAGCACGGGCAACGCCGGGCCATGCTGCTAGTCTCTCATAAAATCAAGCCTTTTCAGGTCAGCTTATCTGAACTGAAATAGCTTAGAATTCATTTTGAAAGTTATTTGGATATGAAATATGTGCCGATTGCCCAACAACATTTGGGTTAAAAAAATGTCAACCAGTGTAATCTAGACATATTATGTCTATTCATTTTAATTTTAATCCTCCATGTTATTTTAATCCTCCATTTTATTTTAATCCTCCATTTTATTTTAATCCTCCATTTTATTTTAATCCTCCATTTTATTTTAATCCTCCATTTTATTTTAATCCTCCATTTTATTTTAATCCTCCATTTTATTTTAATCCTCCATTTTAATTTTAATCCTCCATTTTATTTTAATCCTCCATTTTATTTTAATCCTCCATTTTATTTTAATCCTCCATTTTATTTTAATCCTCCATTTTATTTTAATCCTCCATTTTATTTTAATCCTCCATTTTATTTTAATCCTCCATTTTATTTTAATCCTCCATTTTATTTTAATCCTCCATTTTATTTTAATCCTCCATTTCTTAGTGCTGTTACAAAACTGATTAAAACAGTCGCCGTAGTTTTGTTTCTTTCTTCATCAATTACATTAATTTTTGTCTTAGCAATTCACTCCTGAAGATGATCTTGGACGACATAGAAATTACTTGGAAAAGTAAAGTACTTCGGCGTCTCTCTTAATCATTTTTGTAACAGCACTAAGAAATGCATCTGTGAATTTGAGAGGATTAAAATTTAAACAAATAGACATAATATTCACATTGAAAAAGAACATGCATGA
>OZ038515.1:74443071-74455571 GCA_964036315.1 Acanthosepion esculentum
ATCTATCTATATATCTATCTAGTTCTGCTCATATTTATATATCTATCTATTTATAAGTAAATGACAATAGGAAAACAGGAATTGCTGACGCGTTTCGTCCAATGTGGACTTTTTCAAAGCAAGAAAAAAAAAGTCCACATTGGACGAAACGCGTCAGCAATTACTGTTTTCCTATTGTCATTTACTTATAAATATTGTCTTCTCTAAAAGTTAACTTTGAGAAATTTTCATATCTATCTATGTTCATATGTATCTATCTCAATCTGTTTATGTCTATTTCAATCTGTTTATAAATAAGCCTGTTCATATATATATATATATATATATATATATATATATATATATATATATATATATATATATATGTTCATATCCATCCACCGATCTATTTAGACTGTTCATATGTGTCTATCTATCTACCTATTAATATATATATATATATATATATATAGTGTAACCCGGATATAAGAGACCCGGATATAAGAGAAACTCAGATATAAGAGAATTCTTCTCCGGTACCGACAACTCTCTTATATCCGGGTTACACTGTATATAAGTCTGTTCATATCCATCTATCGATCTATTTATCTATCTACATCTGTTCATATCTAAGTCTTTTCCTATCTATCTCTATCTCTCTCTCTCTCTCTCTCTCTCTCTATATATATATATATATATATATATATATATATATATATATATGACTATGGACGTAAGATCACTTTATCAAACATCAAACAACACATCGAAGGACTAACCGCCCTTAAGGAAGCACTTAATCAAAGAAGAAAACAAAACCTACCCCCCTCCGCCACAGAAGTTATCATAAAACTCATGGTGCATATTCTTACATTGAATACTTTAAACTTCAATAGAGAACACTACCTGCAAATAAGAGGCTGTGCCACGGGCACCATTGCAGTTCCATCATATGTTACAATATTCATGTGAAAATTTGAGGAGACCCATATCTATCTCTTCATCGTTATCGACTTTGTATACACGGGCAGCAACGATAAACTCACTCAATTCCTTATGATCCTAAACTCGGTACACGACTCAATTAAGTTTGACGATGAAAATTCCACAAGATCGGTAACATTTTTAGACACCCGCATTTACATAGATAAAATAAAAAAAACTACAAACGACACTACACACTAAAATCACTGACACCCACAACTATCTATACTTTAAGTCTTTCCACCCTAAACACCTCAAAGAGAACCTTCCCTATTCACAAGCACTTAGACTCAAAAGGATATGTTCCAACAATGAAGAACTAAATAAACACATTGAAAATCTGGAGCATCAATTCACAACACGTGGCTGTAAATAACATCTAATCAGGGAACAAATAAATAAAGCAATTTCCACACCTAGAGAAGACACCCTAATGTACAAGATTAAAAATAAACCCAGCCACATCCCTCTAGTAACCACTTTCAACCCCACTCTGCCTCCACTATCCCAAATAATCAAAAGTTGCTGGGAAATCCTACATCTCAAACCAAACCTAAAAATTTTGTTTGAGGAACATGGCCTTCTAGTATATCGTAGACCTAAGAACCTTAAGGAAATTATAGGTAGTAACCATATTTCAGGGGACAAGGTAACCCGTAATAGATCAAAAATAAAAACAACAGGATTTCTCAACCATGTAAAAACAAATGGAGTTTATGCTGCAACCACATTAGACACACAAATTCATTCACTAGCTCAGTCACTAAATCTACTTTCAAAATCTACCACGATTCTAACTGTAGAAGTCATAACATAATTTACCTCTTAGAATGCACACTCTGCCAGAAAGAATATGTGGGAAAATCTGAATGGCCCTTTCACTACAGAATTAATAATTATCGGAATCGAATTAAGTCGGCTCCCCACGAATGATTATTACCTGTAGAACAACATTTCCGCCTAGAAAAAAACATGATTTTAAAAGCCACGCCAAATTCACTACAATTGAAAAAATAGAAAAAGATAGAAAAAATAACATTAGAAAAACTCTAGAAGACTCTGAAGACAAATGTTTTTTTCATTTCAAAACCCTCCATCCAGACGGATTGATTCACAAGCTTAGATAGAAATAATATATAACCCCATAAATCAAGCCTTACCCACAATTCTCACCCACACAAGACAGACATGCTTGTGGAAGTGTTGAGGCCTCACGCTTATACACACATACCCATACTAATATATACATTTACACACATCATATCTAACTCTCTCCCAAGAAGAACGAAATAAGACACACTTAATACAGAAGACACATCCCATTTCCAGGAACCAATCAAACATGTCAAAATGACCAAGAAGGGAATTTGGCCACAATTAACGATAAAAAAAATAAATAAAAACAACAAATGAAAACTACAGATAAAGTTCATTTTCTTCATCAAGTCATTCATTCCTGTAGTTCACTGCTACTAACAAGCAGAATTTTTTTTCTCCTGATGATGGCCATGTTGGGCGAAACTAGTCGATGAATCTAATTGAAATAATAAAACAAAAAATATTAATATATAACTCAGTGTATCTGAAAATTTAAATTTTTATAATTTTTTAATATTTCAATATTTTTTATTGTTCAAAACACACACACACACGCGCGTGCGCACACACACACCCACACACACATATATATATATAAGTCTGCTCATATCTATTTATATATATACGTCTTTTCATATCTATCGATCTATCTATCTATATATATATATATATATATATATATATATATATATATATGTCTGTCCATATCTATCTGTGTTCATATCTACTCAGTCTGTTCATATCTATCTCTTTTTCACTGTATCTCTCTCCTCTCTCTCTCTCCATATATATATATATATATATATATATATATATATATATATAGATATATATATATATATAGATAGATATAGATATAGATATAGATATAAAGAGAGATAGACAGACAGAATATTTAAATTGCTAACAAGCATTAACTTAATTTCTTTGTGGAGTTTTTTAAACATTTAAATTACTACCAAACGTTAAAATGTTTTTATCTAAATTGCTAAAGCTATACCATCCCTCTTCTTCCTCCGAAAACCCTAAATACATCTCATTTCTCTTTACCCTTTTATCCCCTTTTCCTTTTTCCCCATATCATTTCCGTTGAGTTGACCGATTAAATAGGTCAATGTCGGATCTTTACCCCCTCCTTCCTCAATATTAAGTATTATAATATAAAGAAATATAAAATAAATTTTAAAACTCTCCCTTCCCTCTCTAAACTCGACCATGTCTCTCACACCATCTCTCGCTACCCTCGATGTCAACTTATATAAGCTTAATACTGCCCGTCAAAAGTGTAAATTTTAATTTCATTTTTCGTTTCACCCTTTGAAAAGTGATGTCTGAAGATCCAGAGAAAAATAAAAGTCTCTGGTGAAATAGATTATTACAATGGAGCCTTAAAGTGGTCTGTTTTTCTTTAAATTTAATTATTCGCTTTGAATTTACATTGATCTCTCAGGATTTCATCCTCCTTGGGATTATCCATACGGATTACCAAGATTTTCGTCATTTTCTATCCATTCTCAAGGATTATGTCTTTCGACTCGGAAACTTAAAGCAAAGAGCAAATGTAAACGACTTTTTTTTAAAAGTCACTCATCTTTATTTTTTTTTTTTAGTCATAAGCAACACCAGATTGCGGAAAATAATAATATTTAATTATTTAAAAAACATAAATACACACACACACGCAACTCCTTTTTGCGTTTTTAATCTGATGAAGCTTAAACGGCGAAATGCATAATCGTTTTAAATCATATATATGTATACTCGACTCTCCCGTCGAATTCGACGTATGAGGGTCAATCAGATCAGTTCCCAGGAAACCGACTGCCTGACAACATCACATGAGATTTGATTATAGTGGTGAAGGTTTCGTGCAGGACCATCCACACTTTTTGAAGGGCCTAATACAGAGACCTGGTGCACAAGGTCCCCAAAAGACCCTCCGCAGGTTTTGAATTGAGTTGTCCTACTCCTAGATCAGTTGCCATCCAAGGCTATAGGACCCAGTCTGTCCTGCTATTTACCCATATATATATATATATATATATATATATATATATATATATATATATATATATATAAAAGTCTGTTTATATCGGTGTATCTCTTTTCATATCTATTGATTTAAGTCTGTTCATATCTGTTTATATGTATCTGTCTGTCTGTATATCTATCTATCTATATCTGTTCATATCTATTTCAATCTTTTTATATTTATCTGTCTATCGGTTTCAATATGTTTATATCTATATATCTGAGCCTGGTCGTATCCATCTATCTAAGTCTGTTCATATCTAAATCCATTAATATCTATCTATCTATTTAATATCTTTCTGTCTATATATCTATCTACTTATCTATCTGAGTCTGTTCTTATCTCTCTTTCTCTCTCTCTCTCTCTCTCTCTCTCTCTCTCTCTCTCTCTCTCTCTCTCTCTCTCTAGATATATATACATATATATATTTACCTAAGTCTGTTCAAATCTAAATCTATTTATACATCTATTTATATATACATATAATAATAATGGACTCTCCCGTCGGTTTCGACGTATGAGGATCTGACAGCTTAATTGATTCAGTTATGAAATTTTGTTCGATAATCTAAAGTGGCACTTAAGACCCGCTAGTGATTTACAAAGGAGGCCACATATGGAGCAAGTGTGAGAATTATGAGATGAGCTCACTGTTAGATTGGCTGACCTTTTAGTTCTTGCTCTCGCTTCTTGAGGATGATTCAGACAAGCAGATTGAAAACTGCTGAGTCCACTAAAACACGTTGATCTCCATTCTACCCGCTCCAAGGCTAAGCGCTCAAGAGTGTTACGTGGTATATTGACAGCTGACAAGTTGCTTTTCAGCTTGTCTTTCTATCTTAGCCATGGGCGTCCTACATTCCTGTAGCCGTGATCTAACTGGCTGTACACACACACACACACACACACACACACACACACACACACACACACACACACACACACATGAGCTGTGAAACAGCGAAACAGTCTGTCTGTGGATGACAAAAATATTAGCTCCTGAAAAATTAATTTCGGTTGAGCCCTCTGGTTTGAGGTGTGAATTTGTAAACAGTGACTATTTAAGCTAATACTGCACGACTCTTCGACAGAATTGAGTCACTGTCAGTCACTGTGTGTTTATCCGAATCTAAAAATAAACACGCTAAAATTCACCCTCATCCCGTACCGTACGCTGACGGCTTAGTGGGAGAAGTTCGGACTGACGCAAATACAGTCGGGTTTCGATCCTAGCTAGAGGCAACCGGACGTCTAGCCACACTGATGAGCTGTGAAACAGCGAAACAGTCTGTCTGTGGATGACAAAAATATATAGATATAGATATATATATCTTTCGATCTTTGTTCATATCTATCTATTTATCTCAGTTTGTTTATATGTATCCATTAGTCATTGATGGCCTCCGAAATAATAATCAGGAAATAAATCATTATTTGATTTTATTCTAATCAGACAATTTTAAAGAAATTAATCCCAAATTGGAAATCGGCTAATTTTTTTTTCTTTCGGTTTAATTGGCCACTGTAACATTGTGAAATGCATATTAACAATTGCCTTCCAAATCGGGCGTCGGTAAATGATGAACTTTTTCCATAATAAAATAGACCGATTTTTACTTAGCCTGGATTAGTTCATTACAGTAGAAAAGGGAGAGAGCGGGATGAGTAGATTGTAGCTACCAGTCCAAGTACACATCTACTGAAATAACAGTTGTACTTTCAATCTTTTAGGACTATTTTAGTCTGTTAATTATCAGATTTTTCTGAATCTCTATATCTACTTATCTGTCTATAATTTTATTGATCAATCATTCGATCAATCGATTACAATCATTTCGAAGCTGTCTCCCATAATACGTATTGATTTTTGTCTTCGTTTCTATCGATCTCTCGTAGTTCGTACAAATCTTTAAGTCTATACGCTTGGCTACAAAACAGAGTCGACAAAACTCGATCTCAATTTATAGACAAGTATTTAGATGACGTATTTTCTTGTGTATAATACATGAAGGTTTCAATGAAAATTAAGGGCAAAAAGGGGGGAGGGCGTATTATACACAAGTACACGCTTTCAGAAGTTCATATTCAGCTTTAAAAAAAACCTCTTCTTTGAAACAACCAGATTACAAATACACTCAATTTTGTTCACACGATAAAGTTTGTTTATGTAGGGTGTCCTATAAGCATAGAACACATCTTAAATGCAAGTACCTTAGAGTATAACAATGACAGAGATTGTGTTGCGCCAGAAGACTTAGAAGTAAAAAATCCTAGCTTTTAATCTGAGCTTCACTACCGACTGATGAAAAATAAACAACCACAGATTAACTTCGACCGGCACAAGCATATGATTCCGAAATCCCGAATGAGGATTGAAGTCGTTCAATTAGAAATTAGCTAAATTGCTAATCAACGCTCTACAATAGGATATGATGAGCTAAATTAAACTTCTAGCTTACCTACTAACTGGCATCAGTGTAGGCCCTCATTGGGTGTAAAAATCTCCTTGTCGGGACAAGCAGAGCAGTCATTTGAAAAACATTCATTCAAGTGTTCATTCATCCACTTACCCCTGTCGAGACATGCCAGTGATGAGACCTTTTGAAGATATCTGACAAGGGGGCAAAACTTTGAAAAAAGCTGGCACTGTCGGTAGGTCCTAGAATATGCTAACTGCACCCACACATCCTACAAAGCGACCACCTACCAAATAAATGCTTCTCCTTCTTTTTATGTGCCGTGTCCCTTCAGGACATAGGCGATCATGGCTCTCCACTTCCTCCTATCCCTTGTACCTCTCAATAAGTTTTGTCCCTTTGCTACTTTCCCTAGGCCCCGTTCTGTCATCCACTTGCTTAAGCCTGCTAGGTATGTCATGCATTGCTTTCCCTTGTCTCTCTTTCCCGCTATTCAACCTGTGAGTATCAGATTCTCCAAGCCGTCATTTCTCATTATGTGTCCCAGAAACTTCAGCTGCCTCTTCCTGATGTTAAGTATAAGCTTCCTTTTTGTTTGCATCCTCTCCAAAACCTTATCGTTGCTCACACGCCTGGTTCATGATATCCTTAGCATCCTTCTGTAGAACCATATCTCTGTTGCCTTGAGTCTCTTCTTCATCTTTGAGGAGACCGACCAACATTCGCTGCCGTAAAGGCGGACAGATGTCACGTAGCAGCTCAGTAATCTTTTCTTTGTTACCAACGAAATCTTGTCTCGTAATACTCTGCCTAGCTTTTGGAATACGTCTTTGTCCATCCCGATGCGTCTTCGTATGTCAGCATCGCAGTTGCCGCCATGTTTACAGATTCAGATATAAACGACCAATATTTGCCTCTACGGGAACCAAGTAGATAGAATATAGAATCAACTAGAAAAATATATTTTGATATTAAATAACACAACATGTGGGTGTCGTAAATATCTTTCTACAGAAGCATGCTTAGAAAAAAACCATAGACTGAACATGCGAGCAACAACGAAGTTTTATAGAAAACGGATTAATTTGCAGTATAAGCCCCGCGCTCAAATTCCAATGAAAATTTCCACAAAAGTTTCATTTAGGTGTAAATTTACTTGCTTAATTCAAAAATAACATTAATTTTGTGCGGAAATATACTGTTTTGGAGTTATTGACAATAAAAGTTTGGACTCATTCGCGTCGCGGCTAAAGCACAGCAGCCATTACTGACGTTGTTTATAGACATTTGCCTCGATTAGTGATGCGGCGCGGAAGCTTCACTTGTCTTGATTAATGCGCATGCAATGCGAAAACTTTGCACGAAATTTAAAAAGAATGTGATTATTTACAAAATAAAAAATGCTAGAAAGTAAATAATAATAACAATAACAGATTTAAGGTTCAAAAGTTTTTTTCTAATTAAATTTGGAGTTTTAAAAATCATGATTATTTTTTTTTATTTGGGTCCCTTTAAATAAGATTTCATTATTATTACAATGTGTTTTATTATTTATTTAATTATTTTTTGTTTTATTATTTATTTTATTATTTTTTGTTTTATTATTTATTTAATTATTTTTTGTTTTATTATTTATTTAATTATTTTTTGTTTTATTATTTATTTAATTATTTTTTGTTTTATTATTTATTTTATTATTTTTTGTTTTATTATTTATTTAATTATTTTTTGTTTTATTATTTATTTTATTATTTTTTGTTTTATTATTTATTTAATTATTTTTTGTTTTATTATTTATTTTATTATTTTTTGTTTTATTATTTATTTTATTATTTTTTGTTTTATTATTTATTTTATTATTATTTAACAAAGAATTCATTCTTATTACAGCGTCACTATAAAAAAAAAAAGGTAAATGTTTATTTTAACACCCGAGCGCTAATATACCTTCAATTTTTTCCAAAATAGTCTTATTTCCGTGCAAATGTATATGTTGAACTCAAATCAACAATTAGATTTTGAAGAAACCTACCTTTTTGGATGTTAACAACCCGAAAAAAATCGGACTCTTTCCTCGTCTTTCGTCAGCCATTACCGGCTTATTGATACTTAATTCACTGCTGAATTTTGTCGGTGGAGGTATACAATTAGAGCCTATTTATTTCCTTTACAAGAAAGTCCTTGCAGAAATTAGTACGCATTTCCGTAAAGCGATTTTTTTTTGTACTTAATTTAAGAATAAAGTTAACTTTCAAATTAGGGTTAGGTGGGTTTTTTTTTGGTTTTTTTTTTGTTATTCTTTTTTTTTTAAAGAAGAAAGTAAACTTTCAAATTAGGGTTAGGTTTTTTTTTGTTATTCTTTTATTTTTTTTAAAGAAGAAAGTTAACTTTTAAATTAGGGTTAGGTGTTTTTTTTTTGTCATTCTTTTATTTGTCGATGTTTACATATATCTGAAAGTTAACTTTCTTCTTAAATTAAGTACAAAAGAAAAAATCGCTTTACGGAACGGAAACGCGTACTATTTTCTGAAAGAAAATAGTTCAGCAGTGAATGACGCTCGGGTGTTACAATAAACATTTACCAACAAAAAAGTTTCACTATAAAAAACAACACTAGTCATTGCTTTTCTAAATAACTTAAACGAATTTAAAAAAAGAAAAAAATTCAATACAAGCTTCCCTTTCAAAAGTGTGGTTTTGCGCAGTAATTGAGTAAAATCAGTAAAAAGATCGCTAAGTAAGCTTCCGTGCATCATTGCTAGAGGCAAACTTATGTAAACAACGCCACTAATGGCGGACGGATCCGACGCGAATGGAGTCCGAACTTTCATTGTCAATAACTCCAAAACGGTAGATTTACACAAAAAAGTATTGGTATTTTCAAAATTAGCATGTAAATTTATACCTAAATGAAACTTTCGTGGACATTTGCATTGCAATTTGAGGGAGGGGCTTATACTGCAAATTACGCACGAAATGAACACTTATATTTGAGATAGTCGAAATTTCTAGAGTATATTAATGAGGAAAGAAGTCTTGGAAAATTTAACACTCGCAGGAGAGATTGATGGCACGAGGAAGAAAGAAACACAACGTATAACCTACCTAGCGAGCTTGTGTAAACGGATGGCGTAACAAATTTTAGGAGAAACGCGAAATGTATTAAAAGCTACAAACCGGAAATTAGGGAGAGCCATGATCGCCTACCTAGTGAAGTGACACCGTCCATAGAAGATGAAGATCAACCAACCCAAACCAAATGAATGGGTTTATATGCTTTCTCAAACATTAGTCGGATGTTATGTACACTTCGTAGTAATTTTTAGTAAAGGCATGAAACTATTTATATCACCCCAGCTATGATTAAAATCGGAGGATGAACTGGATTCTTTAGCCATCGTTGCCAATCAGTATAAGAGGAGAATAACTCTCTATTTAATCCGGAAGTCGAGCCCCTTAAGGGGTTTATATGTTAATTTTGAACTTTCGACAAAGGTTTTATAGCTATATTGATGCCAATACGTTTTTTTAATCAATTCATCCCAAGCAAGGCGATAATGCCACTAAGATGCAACGGGCTAATGGGAGTGAAAAAGAATGAGAAGTCTTTAGAAAGGACCAGCAACCAAATCTTAAACAGGAAATAAGGGATAAATTTCTACTCCTTTTCAAAAGACAAGTTATCAAAATGTATGGGTGGCGGGGGTTGTGAAACTGATACTGTTTTGTCGGGTTTCACAAGCCAGAAGTGGAAATCAATGAAAGTTTTCAAGAGGAAGATAACGAAGTATCTGTCCCCGATACCCAATTGTACAGAAAAACAAGGGAGAAAATGGTTACAAAGAATTGCAGTCAGAAATCGAACAGAATTCGTTCAGTTCTTTTTTTTATTGCTGCTAAATGTCACTGTACTTAACACGTGTGTTTATATACGGAGAAAATGGTATTTGTAAAGTCAGCAATTTACAAAAAACAATGTTTATTTTCATTCCTTCTTTTTGGACATATGAAGAGGCGTCCAATTATTTTGCAAGATGCCAGTCAACCTGCTACCCTTAATTAATATAACGCTAATAAAATTCACGCTCTTTATGATGATAACCTATTTTTGGCGCGAAAGAGGTTAGAAACCCAAAATGAAATAATTACTAATTAAGAAGACTTTTCAGTATGGGGGGGGGGGAGATTTACAGATTACATGTCAGTGTGAACTTGATTTTTGGCAACATTAAAATAAACATCATTTAGTATGGTTTTTACAAGGTAATTAATTGCGTTAATGTGTTTAATGACATAGAAAAAAGGCTATGTTCAATAAATAGCACAAAAATAGTTGGTGGATTTTAATACGAAGATAAGGTACCTGGTTAGTTAATATTTACCCAGAAGCAATATACTACCATTACGATATTATATATAGAAGCACAAAGGCTGGGTGTTGACCTCAGTGTCCACTTTTATATTTACATTCGCTCTAGCCCTGATATTGAGCACTTTAACTCAGAAATATAGCATCCCTTAAAACTATATTTTTATCACACACACACACACACACACACACACACACACACACACACACATACATATATATATATATATATATATATATATATATATATATACAATATTTATATATATTATATTTGCCCGGTACTTATTGAAAAGCGCTCAATTTTTTTTCCAATTTTTTCCTCCCACAATAATAAAACACCGATATACGCAACCATAAATAAATCCAATATTTAAAAAATTATTCAGTTTTTCTGACGATTGCAAATAGTGTGAAACCCAGAGTCACAAAATCACATCAATTGAAAAAAAAAAAAATATATATATATATATATATATATATACATTTTGAATTGGACATAGTCCGACAATTTATTAAAGACATTTTTGATATGTTTAACGTTCTTTTTATAGATACAAGTATTTAAGTAAATGCTCTGTTTTATAAAACAGAGCATTTACTTAAATACTTGTATCTATAAAAAGAACGTTAAACATATCAAAAATGTCTTTGTTATATATATATATATATATATATATATATATATATATATATATATATATATATATATATATATATCGTACATTGACTGCCGGTGTTAATAAAATAGTGCCTAATGTAATTTAACAGAGTTATAAATTATATACTAATACATATACATTTTTTTCATGCACAACAGGTGCTGAAGATTAAGTCGTGCTACTGGTGATGAAAAAAGCTGTTTATTTTTTAATACACACATATATATATATATATATATATATATATATATATATATATATATGTGTGTGTGTGTGTGTGTGTGTGTGTCTGTAGTTTTTGTATTTCGCCAAAAACATTCCAGTATCTTTCTTTATCATTATAGATCCGCCATTCGCGCCCGTGCATCGAACATTATGCCGCATCTAGTCTGCTTTCCCTGCTATATATATCGAAATTCTTGGCAAAATTCAAAGAAAAGTCTACTCTCTTATTGGTCCTCACCTGGCATCTCGGCTTCAGTTAAGTCTCAGCATTTTACTGTTAAAAATTGCGACGAACCGTAAGTTCTATGCTTTTAGTTTCTTCTCTTGTATTGGAGTCCTGGCCTTTCAATGTCCCCTCTCTCTCTCTCTCTCTCTCTCTCTCTCTCTCTCTCTCTCTCTCTCTCTCTCTCTCTCTCTCCCCTCAACATTTTCTCATTTCCTTTCGCTCTCATTAGCTCCTTGCGTCTTAGTTGCTTTATTGCCTTGTTTAGGTTGAGGGGGAATGATTGAAAGATATCAACCGAAAATATCGTTCTTAAAAGCAAACGCTCTTACATTATGGCGTTCGATAACACGAGCAATAAAATGTTAATGGTAATAAATAAAATTTAATGTTCACTTATCTTTTCCTTTTCTGAGTTACGTGGTGATTACATTCACTCGTCGGGAAACTGGATTAAGGACACATGGCACAGTGGATAAAGGCATTGGTTAGATCCAGTGACAGTGTGAGT
>OZ038515.1:74460571-74470571 GCA_964036315.1 Acanthosepion esculentum
ATGCTGCCATTGCAGTGGGAAAAAATTTGTTATTCTGCTCCAAATTGATTCTTACCTGCCACACGATTTTTTGCTGCTTTTTTGTTTACATTTATTTTTATTATTTACTCTAAAATTCCAGTGATCCCCATTAATGTTTTTTTTTCTGTCTGAAGAGATGACACGGCATGCAACAATTACATTCATATCCTTCTAAAATACGATACCATCGAACCATTTATCCATCTATCCCTCCATCGATCAAATTAAGACACTGTCATCTCTTCGGCTTCTTTTCCACTCTTCACTACTAATCCTGCTTAAGACGGTTCGATATAACCGTAAGTTCCATGCTAACAGTTTCTTTTCTCACACTTCTCGCTTGTGGAACCCTCTTCCGGCTCCATGCTTTCCTGCTAACTTTAATCTTAAAAAAATTAAATGCAATGTCAAACGCTCTCTACTGTCATCCTGATTACTCTTCTTTTGGTCTCACTCCTTCGTAATGTATCTGTTTCTAACTCTTCCACGCCCAGTAACCCCTTGTGTCCCAGTGGCTTTATTGCCTTGCTTGGGGCGAAATCGTACTTTCTAGCATCCACTCGTGTAATTGAAGTTGCCAAATTTACTTTTAGTTTCTTTTTTATTTATGTATCCCCCTCTTTCCTCCCCGGATGAGGTTAGCACCCCGATTAAATTAAACGAAATAGTGGATGCTGGACAATCTCCAAACAGATGAAGAAAAGACGTGAAGCAAGAGAAATGTGGTTCTACAGAAGGATGTTGAGAATACCTTAGACCGAACATGTGAGCGACGACGAAGTTTTAGAGAAAATGGAAGCAAAAAAGAAACCTATACTTAACACCAGAAAGGGACAGTTGAAATTTCAAGGACACATAATGAGGAAAGATGGTTTGGAAAATTGGACACACACATGTCATATTGAATTCAAGAGGGACAAGAGTTAAACAGGGCATAACCTAAGGAACGTACGTAAATGGCAGAATAGGGTTTAAGATAGCAAAAAAAACAAAATTTACTAAGAGCATGAAAGGGCAAAAATTGTGGCGAGACATGATCCTGAAGAGACACGGCTGAATAGTGAGTTCGATTCTCACTGGGTGCCCCATAATGTCGGCCTTGTGCCACATCCAAGCTACACTTAGAAGAAAGGTCACTTCGACGTCGTGTAATGGTTAACAATCTTGTCTCGATACAACAATTACAACTGAGTAGTGAGTTCGATCTTCACTGGGTGCCCTATACTTTCAGCCTTGTGTCACATCTTAGCTACGCTTAGAAAATTGCCATAATGCTTGATACAGAGGTGATATGTATGTTAAATTATTCTTTCCTTTTCTTCTTAAATAATTATTCCTATATATATATATATATATATATATATAGAGAGAGAGAGAGAGAGAGAGAGAGAGAGAGAGAGATAGATAGATAGATAGATAGATAGATAGATAGATAGATAGATAGACATACATACATACATACAGTACATCGTCAGAAACTACGTATTGTGGGATTTAGGACTTGCTTATTACATCGTTCTTTGTTTTCATTCCAAGTAATTATTAATTTATGCATATTTCTTAGAGCAGCCCTGAAATAAAGTCTCGTAAAAGTTTCTCTAGGGAAATTTTATTGCACGCTTAATATAACCTTAGGATTTGTAATGGCTACCACAAAAAGAAAAAGAAAAGGAAACACCAATGCTAACATTCTTATTGATATGACCTTTGTAAGCGATTATTTTAACATTTTTATGTCGTTCTTATGGCATTTTATTGCCCTTTATTGCAAAAAGCCACTATTTTTGATATGACGAATTTTTCAAAGCTTTTAAACTGCTGACCCAAATTCAATGAAGAGAGATTACATAAGATCACGCAGAGATTATCCAAATGGAAAAACTGTTCAGACAACTTTTTCGCCTCTTTATAGCAGGCGTCTTCAGGTCGGAATGAGAGACAAATTCGTGTTTTGAGGAAAAGTATCTTTATCAGATGCTACGACCAGAAAGTAATTGTTTCCGTATTGAAGCCGTTAACGTCTGTTGGATTTGAAATTCACCCGCTATGAGTCTATCGATTTTTATCTATTAGTTTTTATACTGAATTTCGCCACTAATTGATTTTCCTATGATCGATGATATTCTGTATGAGCCCGGTCTGAGGTTGACCGTAAAGTATTGTGAGATCAGTGCACTTTTAATGTATTTTCTTCTTATTGGATTATTTTCTCTTCTAGTCAGATTTGTATTTATTATGTCGAAATTATGATATGTTACGGTGAACTACTAGAGCGTTTAAAGTGTTTTTACGCAACAGCCACCTACGATGTTCATATGGTCCTCTTTTTTAAAAATTTCACGATGTTTCACCAATGTATATCATTGGGCAATTTATTTTGCATATCACTGCCATAGCACGTAATAATGATATTCATTACCTTTTCTTCAACATTCCAACGCACTTCTCTTACACACAGATGTGTCTCTCATTCCAACCTGAAGACACCTGCTATAAAGAAGTGAAACGCGTTGTCTGAACAGCTTTTTCATTTTATCACATCATTTCCACTTTTGTTCGGATACTATTTTGCATCCTACAAAACCGCATAGGATCATATCTATCACATCTAATGGGATCCACTTTATTGAAGATACTTTTAAATCTAATACATTTTTGGGCCCTATTAACAGATTATTAATCCGCAATAAATTTACTTTTTTAAGCATTTCCATGAGCACCAAGGCAAATTTCATCAACGCCATTTTCCTACTAACGCTGACATACCAGTGCCAGACATGGCCCTTAACAAAATCCCTTGAGAGAAAACCGATCACTTGTTAGATGAAATGCCTGAGGAAGGCAGTGAACAAGACCAAGCGAGAGAAGATCAGCAATGAGGCAATAAGAGATATGGTAGGAGCAATACCAACCATACAACACATCGAGCGACAGAGGATCAAGTGGTTCGGACACCTCACTCGTATCCATATCAACCAGCCAGCCCTACGAGCATACACCCTCAGGTACTCTTGCTGGAGAGCGAGAGGCAGACCAAGAAGACGCTGGAACGACTCAGTAGCAGACACTCTCAGAGCCTACGAGATATCTCTCCTCCAGGTCACTCGCCTTGCCGCTAACAGACGACTGTGTCTCCCCGCGACGCCTAACAACACAAGCGGAAGGAAAAACTAAAACTATAAATTTACTTTCCAACGATATACAATATGTCTATTTTTTTTTGCTCGGATGACCCTAATTCCATCATTTTGGGAGCAAGTTGACCGCTTTGGGGCATGTGTACCAAAATGATTTTTGAACTTCTAGCATCGTAGTAGAACGTACAATCAATTTTTCCTCTGCGGTAAGAAATTCTTACGGGACTTTATGCATTAACGACCCTAGCGAATCAGGCCTATCTTGATGAGAAGGTAGAATTCCTATGAAATGCTATTTTTATTGAAAACTAATTATGGTCAAAGATTATCACTATAATATTATATCAGAAATAAAATCGTGAATCATTTCTAACATGTGTAAAATAAGAATTAACATTACCAATTTGATGGTAAGAAGACGTCACCCGCTAATAAAGAAGTCTCAAACATTCATGAGAAATGTTTGTTATTCCAAAAGATATTCCATCCTAAACACATGCTTTGACTATCCAATGGAACAGCGGATCACATGTGTTGTAGCGTATCTACGGACGATAATGGGTATGTCCCCATTCGCATAAATACAGAAGTAAATACTGTATGTTGTTCTGCATTCGGACATTCGTCTCTAACTGTGCTGGTCTACGTCCGGGCAGGGAATATAAATAAGACGAGGCTATGTCGAAGGGCAGAGTCTCGTCTTATTTATATTCCCTGGGTCTACGGGGAATTTTTGGCCGAGCCTACGGGATCGGATGGCCCACATTAAATTCGGCCTTGTGCCACATCTGGCCGCATGGAGCGGTTGGTAGATATCCCGCAGTTGGAGATTCGTCTCCAGCTGTGCTGGTCAAACTCTCTGCCTCTGGACAGAGAGGATCCTCAGACAAGGCTATGTCGAAGGGCAGAATCTCGTCTCAGGAAACAGTTACCCGCCCCCGTTTTATAGGGGGTCTACGGGGAATAAAGTACAGGCTCTCGAGAAAGCAGTTGAGCAACAAAGAGAATTTGATTGTGAATTTCATATCCGAATGGAATTCAATGCTTGGAGATAGGATTTGCCAGAACCTAATCAAGTCAATGCCAAAAAGGGTTGAAAAGGTTATTCAAAATAAAAGATGACCCATAGATTATTAAATATTTCGAACTATATTACCTATTATAAATAAATTATACCTCTATTATTCTTTATTTAAAGCTGTTCGGTTATGTTTTCATTGGTTACTAGTTGCAGGAAATAAGTGAGTCACTTTTTTTGCACATAGTTTTTCCCTAAATGTCATTTATATCCAAAATTATTATAATCAATAGAATACCTTAGGGTGAGTAAACTTTTTTTCTAGGTGATCGGGAAGGGGTCTTTATATTAATAAGATTAAAAATTAGTTTGACCCCACAAAATATAGGCGAAAAATTCTTTTAATTAAAAATAATCAGGTGAGTCACTTTTATCAAAGAGCACTGTAGAGTCTTCCAGCAAACACATCTTGAAGCAGAGCAACATTACCTCCTCAAGACGATGTTAAGTCTGAGGCCCTTTGGGAATATTAATGGAGACATAACATGACATAGATATTCATAGTTGGTATAAGAATAATCTTGAACGAAAAATATCAACATCCTCTACGTATAATGGCTACCACTGAAAGAATCTATCAAGCTTTAGATAAAACTCGAGGAACCTATTTTCCTGAACCTTTGTTTTAATAGAAATATTTAATTACATTTAAATCGAAAGTGGAACTGGCTGCACGGTTAATGAATGCCAAATGTTTCCTTATAAGGGAACGGCTTCCAAGTAGAGATGAGGAGAACAGATACTACACTTTGATCCCAGTCCAGTGGCTACGGACTGAATAAAAGCGTAACGCGAGGAGCACTGGCTGCTCGGTTATTTGGTCTTTTCTTCTCCTATGCGTTGTGTCCCTTCAGGACGTTAGCGACCATGGCTCTCCACAGTTTCATCTGCTTTGTAGATCTTAATAAAGTCTTGTTTTTATATCCCGAAAACCTTATTCCACCGTCCATTAACTCAAACTCACTAAGTATGTTATGCATTGTTTTCCTCTGTCTCTCTGGCCTTCAATCTGTCCTGTGAGTATCAGATTTTCTTAGCCTTCTTTCCTCATTATGTGACCTAGAAATTTCAGCTGCTTCTTCTTGATGCTAAGTATAAGGGTCCCTTTTGTTTCCATTATCTGTAACTTCTTCTTCATGTGCCATGTCCCTTCAGGACATAAGCGATCATGGCTCTCCACAATTTCCTATTCTTCATAGCTCTTAATAAATTTTGTCTTTTTTGTTATTTCTCCTAAATTTGTAAGAAGAGGCTGCGAATAATTATCGCGGAGTATTTGTAGTGCCGGAAAGCGTCCCCTAGTAGCGGTTTCAAAAATTAAAATGAGGTAGTCCGACATTCTACATGACGACCAGCAATATAACTGAATTCGCCATGGCCACCTTTAATGTCAAGTGGTGCAGTGGCGGTTTTTGTGTAAAAATATTATTAAAGTGCAGGAGAAGATGGCAGTTTTGCACTGAACATGTATAACCAAGCTTCTTTACTTGTAGATTACCAACGCGTTCGACATTATGACCATTAAATAGGAACGGTCTTTTTTCGTTTGATATTTAACAAGAGCAAATGCTTTCATTACTTCCTCAAAGTTGAGGGGTTGAACCCTTTGATTTTCCGTAGAAATCCTTGCAAAAAACCCTTAACTTGTATTTCTTTATGGATTGTAGATATTCTTTACCATTTTACTGAAAATTCTTTCGTTCTTCGCAACAGTCACCGGTTGAGTAGGCAACTGACGCAAAGCAATGTACAAGTTCGAATTAGTGTTCATCTAAATGAATCCAGAAAATACCATCCGAAAATCCGGAACAATCTTCAAGTTCCCTTTTTGTTTCTGATTTCCGTTTCTCCTTTGCAGCCGGAATACCAACGACATTTTAAAGACTGACAGAAAGACCAAAGTAACTGCTATTAAAAATTATTTCATTATTGTTTAGACAAGAGTTGCATTATTTATTCATGTCGTCTAAAAACAAAATAGTGGCTTATATTCACTTTTAAAGATGATTTCGAAAGTTTACCCGGAGTTATATTTTCCGATTTCTTTTTGCATTTTTAGGTCTGATGAATTGGATCGTGATTACGATTCCATTGTAACAAATTATAATCATGAAATATTAGTGTTTGAGCCTTTTTTATTATATTATTACTCTGCCCTCCACATTGAATTCTACCTGGATTCTATCCTCTTGGGAATTCATATATATATATATATATATATATATATATATATATATATATTGACCACTAACATTATCTCTCTCTCTCTCTCTCTCTCTCTCTCTATATATATATATATATATATATATATATATATATATATATATATATATATATATATTACATGAATCATTCATACAAAAAATAGATAATGAAGTTAATGATATAAATGGCGAGAATACATCTTCACAAACAAATTTAATAAATGACATTAACCCCGAACCTGTAGATCCCTGTTTATAAATTCCAGTTGCATAATGTCTTTTTTTATTTTTTTACAAGCTTTCATCTGTGCATACAGACATCATCAGGTATGAAAATAGATTTGTTTTTTACATCCAGGTAATAACAGGACAACGAAAGAATAAATGTAATTCGAAATATGTTTTTAGAAATGTGTTATTGTTAATTGTAAGAAATTTTGGAGTGTGCTGAGGTTGAATTTTTAAATCTTAAGATTGTGCGTTTTTTACTAATATGGTAACTTCGAGGTCTTTCAAGTGGCTTTCACTTCAGCGCTGAACCTGTGGCTATGAAAATTTCAACCCGTTTTTTATGTGCCATGTCCTTTCAGGATGTAGGCTATCATGGCTCTCCACATCCCCCTATCCCTTGCAGCTCTCAACAAGTTCCTTCCCTCTGCTTCCTCCCCCAGACCACGTTCTGTCATCCACCTGCCCAAGTCTGCCAGATATGTCACGCGCTGTTTTCACTTGTCTCTCTTTCCCTCTATTCTACCCGTGAGTATCAGATTCTCCAGACACTCCTTCCTCATTATGTGCACCAGAAATTTCAGCTGCCTCTTCCTGATATTAAGTATAAGCCTCCTCCTTGTTTGCAACCTCTCTAAGATCTCATCATTGCCCACACGCTCGGCCCATGATATCCTTAGCATCCTTCTGTAAAACCACATAGTCGCCTCGAGTCTCTTCTTCATCTTTGAAGAAATCGTCCAACATTCACTGCCATAAAGGAGGACAGATGTCACGTAACAGCTCAGTATTCTTTTCTTTGATACCAAAGAAATCCTTCTGTCTCGCAATACTCTGCCCAGTTTTTCGAATGTGTCCTTGGCCATCCCAATATATCTACGGATCTCAATGTTGCGCTTACCGTCCTCTGTCAAGACACTTCCCATATATTGAAACTTCTGCGTCTGCTTGATTCTAGTGTTCCCGACCTGCAAATCGCATTTCGGGCTCTTACTCTTAATGACGGCCATGCACTCTGTCTTCTTGTAGTTTATGCTTAGTCCCTTCATCTCACTCTCCTTTGCTACCTTCTGTAGAAGGTTTTCTAATTTTATTTCCGTGTCTGCTATCAATACAGTGTCATCTGCGTATCTTCTGTTGTTAAGATTGTGGCCACCAATGCTAAATCCCGGTAGAGTTTCCAATTCTCTCAGAATTGCCTCGCTGTATAGGTTGAACAGGTCCGGTGAGAAGACGCATCCTTGCCTTACGCCCTTTTCTATTTTTGTATATTCACTGAACTCGTTCCCTATGCGCATGCACGCTGTTTGCTGCCAGTATAGGTTCTTGATTATTCTGATATCTTTCCCGAATATATCAAGGTTACAGAGCAGTTCAATCAGATCCTTGTGGCGTATTTTGTCGAGGCCTTTGCGTAGTCTATGAAACAGAGGTACACGTCCTTCTGCATCTGTATCGCTGTTTCTGATAACATTCTGAGCATAAATATCGCGTTCCTTGTTCCGGTGTCTTTAACGAACCCATACTGTTCTTGTCTTATCTATGGCCTGATTCTGCTGCGCGATCTGTTTATTAGAATGCAGATCATGATTTTTGGAACGTAGCTCATCAGGCTTATTGTTCGATGGTGTTCGCATTTATTTACGCCTGTTTTTTTAGGCATAGCTATAAAGATAAATCTGTTGAGGTCTTCCGGTATATCCCCGCTGTTGTAAATTTCATTTATTATTTCGGTGATCCTGTCTATGCCAAAGTCATCAAGGTTTTCAGCATTTCTGTTACAATTCCATCTGGCCCAACTTCCTTGTTTCTGTTTAATTTGGCCAGTGCGGCTTTTACCTCGTGTCCGTCGGTAGTTCTGTGTATGGTTGGTTGTTCCCTTACGCCGGGGAAAAGTTCTCCAATATCCTCGCTCCAACGTTGAAGAATGTTTCCTTCTCTAATATGAGAGTTCCATCCTTTGATTTTAACCAAGATTTGTCTTGGGATTGATAGTGGAGTGGTTTCCCCTTGCCTTCACCACGGTGACTTTATTGAGGCACCACCTCTGGTTAGCTGGCCGTTGATTCAGTGAGTTCCTCCGCCCTTTTCCCTATAACCCATAACAGTACTGATTTTCTATTCGGAACAGCATCATGAAATGAGGACGAAAAGCTGTCTGTGTTTCAATTACAGATTCACCAACAAATGCACTATGTGCTTTGATTGAAACCATGATGTTAAGTGATGATGTCTGAAGAAATGGTAAGACATTAGCTAGATGAATACACCATTGCTACTTGTCTAAGTTCTCGGACACCAGACAGATGACAGTTTAAAATGTGGGAGGTATTTCTGTCGCACCCTGTAGAATTGATACAGACCATTTGATCTCTTTAATCTCGTGAGGCGATTCTTCTGGTTCAATAGAATCAATTTGTTTTTCAAAAACTTATCTGTTCTGTTCATTCAGGACCCCACTCTTCACTGTCCTCAAAAGAGATTCTCAATTTTGAATGAATCCGTAAATTGCATTCCACTGAGATAACTGTAAAATCCGAATATTAATCGAAGGAAAATCCTGGTTAACAAGAGAGGTAAGGAATTTCTGATTAAAACGAGATGTTTCAATGTTATCACATTACTCGTAATCAAGTAAACTGGCTTCTTTTGCGACGTATTTGTGGATCAAACTTTCTTCGATGCAATTTCACACGCTGTCAGTATTTTAGCAAAGAAACTGCCACTTCATTATTTACATTATTCGGACTATTGTCCTCATCTTTGTCGCCATATTTATTACAACGTTTCGGCAAATAAACACGGTGACATAGATGAGGACAATAGTCCGAATAGTGTAAATAGTATACATAATACCTCATCTCAGAAATATAGACAGATACTGAAAGTCCGAAACGTTGTAATAAATATGGCGACAAAGATGAGGACAATAGTCCGAATAATGTAAATAGTGTACATAATACCTCATCTCAGAAATATAGACAGATACTGAAAGGCCGAAACGTTGTAATAAATATGGCGACAAAGATGAGGACAATAGTCCGAATAATGTAAATAGTGTACATAACACCTCATCTCAGAAATATAGACAGAAACTACCAGTTGCATAAAAGTCGACTATCATAATGTTGATTGTAACATCAGAAAACTGCAAAAATTTTATTCACTTTGTTACCCTGAAAGAAAAAGTTATACCAAATGACGATACTAAGCACAAAGTTCAAAGACGAAACAGTCTAGCAGTGATGTTGCTTCCGTCACTGCTGCAAGATTTCTCTTTTCAAAAGACTTTTCGTGCAAATTAGTAAGAGCATTTCTAATGCTTTTCAGGG
>OZ038515.1:74473071-74478071 GCA_964036315.1 Acanthosepion esculentum
TTTAGTTGGGTAGATAGATAGATAGATAGATAGATAGATAGATAGATAGATAGATAGATAGATAGTGAACAGACTGAGATAGATAGATAGATAGATAGATAGATAGATAGATAGATAGATAGATAGATAGAAAGTGTGAGATTTAGTTGGGTAGATAGATAGATAGATAGATAGATAGATAGATAGTGAACAGACTGAGATAGATAGATAGATAGATAGATAGTCTGAAAAAATAAATAAAAAATAGATAGGTAGATATGAGCAAAAATTGATTTGTTTGTTTTTTCAGCTTTTTTACCTTTTGTAGATGATTCAATGCCAGAAACTCTTTTCAAGCTGTAAGAACTTTTTGAAATAATCAAGATTTACTGATATTAGGTCTACTATTTAATCCATAGCTGGAGAGAGATGGGGTAGATCGCTACCTTTCCCAAAACCCGACTGAAATTGAAATCCGGCTCTCCGATTTCCCCTGCCCTACCCTACTACATTACACCACCCGCACATCCAAGCTTACAGCACCTGCTATACCCAAGTGGTCATCAATCTCCACCCTGTCGGAAATCATATAAACTTCAATAATTCAAATTTGGTTTGAAAAACAATCAATTTCGATGCCTAAACAAAGCCTGAATTAAAATCTTAGGTAGTATCAACATGTTTTATTTATGTTATTGAAGTTATTTAAAAAAAACTGCCGTCTGAAGTTATTAGGCAAAACCAAATAAAATAATCCCATTTTACTTCAATAAAAAGGTAATAAAATCATCAAAAATTGATCAACACCTATAACAGAACAATTTTTTTTTTAAGCATATCACCCTAAGCAAGGCTGGAAGCCACTAGTACGCAGGGGGTTACAGAAGGTTTGGTGGAAGAGCAGACAGAAGTGGTAAAGGAGAGGATGTGGAGAAAGATAGTGGATCGATCAAGGCAAGGGGGTTACAGAAGATTTGGAACGAGAGCCGATAGGAATGAAAGGTGAAAGGATGTGGAGAAGGGAAGAGGATAGATCAAGGCAGCTGGAGATGTCGATTGATGTTACACTTGAATAGTTGGAGCTTGTATTTGTCAGGCAAACAGGAATAAGGAAGGGAGTTCCACAGGCGAGATGTGCGAGACATGAAGCTATTGGAGCAGAGGAGTCGTCTACATCTAACAGTTTCAACGGTGAAGGGGTGGGAACGGGATGCCAGCCTCGTGGGACGTTTAAATTCATGAGGCCTAGGAACCAGCGAAAGCAGCTCCTCTGAGCAATTACTGTGAAAGTATTTATAAAAAAGACAGAGCGAGGCAACGTCGCGTCTGTGAGAGAGAGACTGCAGACGAGATGATAGATCGGGGCCAATTACATTGCATATCCGTCTCTGGATCTTATCAATAACAAATACATATGATAAGTCTTTGAATCCTTTACATTTTAATATAGTGACCCTTCTTCTCAATAACAGCCACTAATCTATTATCCATTGAATTTGTATTTTTTTTTTTTTTTTTTTTACTTCAACAGGTTCAATTTCCGATATGGTAGTTTTAATTGCTTCCTATGGGTCTGCTTTGCTGTTATATTGTTTGCCATCTTCATATAATTTCATCTTCACAATTGACCATAGATTTTCGATTGGATTCAGATCAGGACTTGATGGTGGCCATTCCATTATCTTCTCTCCTGTAAATTTGTTATACTCAAACAATTCACGGGTAAGCTTAGATATATGAAAAACAGTATTGTCATGCATAAATACACACTTTACTTTGAAACTTCGAGACTGAGACTTGTACCATGCAAAGGAATACTTTAAACCGCAATAGTCTGTTCAGTTTAACTTCTTCATCGACTTTGAATGGTCGACATTTCCAGCCCATGTCATAACATTACCGCCTCCTTGTTACCTTCTTTCATCAACAGGCGCGTCTGAATTGGATAAAAATCGATCCTTTGGCCCATCCATCAGGTCACTGGAGATTCGTCCGTGAAAATTGACCTTAAAAAGGTCAATATTCATGTATTTCTTGGCTTAATTTTGACGCTTTAAAATATTTGCTTTAGTGAAAGGAGATCTTTTTACAGATCTCAATTCACAAAGTATTCTACACCTTTTGTCCTTCTTCCCACCCTCAATTTGAGCCTTTTCAAAGATCTGAGCGCTCGTCAAAATTGGTTGTTTCGCCATAACTCGCTTTAGTTTGCGTTCATCTCAAGGAAACAAGTTTTTAAAGTTTTTTTTCCTTTTCTTCGTGTTCTCAATTTAGTTATATCCTTCTTTATCGTTCAATGATCTCTGCAAAGATCATTTGATATCTCCAATGTGGACATTCCCTCATTCAATAACTTGGTTATTTTCTGTGTTTCAGCAGTTGTTAGATCCTTCCCTTTACACGTTTCAACATATATTATGGACAAAAAGAAAAAATGTTTTTATTACATTTCAGAAGTGTTATGCTAATATTAGTTCATAACTTCAGTCAGTTCATTTTCGTACATTCAAAATATCTCAAAACTTGACCATTAAAAATGGCAAAAAATTTAATTAAATATTTTAATAACGTTGGAAATAAACGAGTTTAAATTTAACAAATATTGGTTCAGAATTTTTTGAGTTATTTAAGTTTATTTGATTTGCGTAATAACTTCAGACAGTAGGTACTGACCATGTTCGACGTTGCTTAACTTCGGTGATCGTACGGGGACCGGTATTTCAACGTCATATGGCCGTAAGAATGTGATAGAAGCTATCAATGAGGGCGCATTATCCGGCAAAATCAGATTCAAAATATGAAAGAAATAAAACTTTTTCTTTCATCGGAAGTAATTTTGACTGAACGCCTTTGTACTTGCCTGTTAAAACGTCTTAATTCAAAATCATCTTGAATAACTTCCTCAAACATTCTTTGAAATCCCGTTAAATTAATTAAAAATGGTCATTTAGCCGTTTTAAAAGCATCTCAGTGTAGTACGAAGGGAACAATTAAGAGACTTAATTCTTAGCATTTGAATCGCGACTTTTTTATGTACGAATTGGAGTTGAGATTTGGTTTGCTTTGGTTTGTTTTACGGCATATCAACTTCAATGGGTTATTTAATGCCGAAAAGATTTTTATTGCTGGTTCTCAAAAATGTATTGATGGTAATATTTTTTCTTCAAAAATGTATTTCTGTTAATATTATTCAAAAATATATTGCTGGCAATATTTTTAATTCTTCAAATTTAGTGTCCTGGGTAAGACGATAAACTACGCCGAACAGCAAGGCCTTTGATCAGGAGGTTTGATGAGCGTGGAACCACCTCTTAATTGCTGGTGTTCACAGGTCCATCCTGACCCGGGTGGTAGCGCCTGCTAGGGTCCCAGCTATGGGCAAATAGTTAACACCCAAACTTGGGGCAAAATACAATGAAAGTGTAAAAATAGGTTTTAGTACCAGAAATGCGTTGTAAAAAATGATTATCAGCGAGAATTTTTTGAAGGAAAAAATTATTACCAGAAATACCTTTAAAAAAAAATATTACCAACTATATATTTTTGAAAAAAAAATTGTCAGCATTAAATAACCCACTGAGGTTGATATGTCGTAAAACAAAACAAGCAAACTAACTCTTCAAATTTAATATAAGAATAAATTACACAAGTTAAATTCAAGGAGAGTTTTATGAAAGACGGCGGTAAAAACAAGAAAGACAGGTTGTGAAACGACGGATGTTACCTGTCTTATAGCCCCATTGGAAGAACAAGATAAACATAGTACATAGAAAATAGATTTTGTTTAATGTTTGCCTCGACCAAAGGGGTGACTCCTTATATTTAAAACGCGGAAGAATACTTGAGTAAACACTAAGAAAACACATTGAATTATTTGCTTACCCCTCAATGGGTGTGGTTCTATCATTCTCCGCTTCTTCTCTCTCTGGGCGTATCTGTTCCAGTTTTCTTTTTACTTTCGGCGGTCAGTCTTAACTTAGTCTCACATTGGTTAGAGGTTATGTCGAGAAGACAATCTTAATTTGACCTGTCATGAGAGGAAAACTCTTTCCAGCATTATCAAACGCTTTATCATATATATATATATATATATATATATATATATATATATATATATATATTAATGCATGTTTCATTAAATAATATAGACAAGTTTTGCCTATTTATTTTAAGTAAGTTCCTTTCGTATTGTCTGATAAGCATAATCACATTATCGGTGAAAGGCGAAAGGAAAACACCATATGTTTGAATCGAATCAGGTGTTTTCCTTTCGTCTTTCAACGATAATGTGATTAAGCTTATCAGACAATACGAAAGGAACTTAATTAAAATAAATAGACAAAACTTGTCTATATTATTTAATGAAACATGCATTAATGAAAAATTGCTGCCGAAATGTACAAAAGATATATATATATATATATATATATATATATATATATATATATATATATATCGAAAACCACTATATATATAGAAAGCTTTGAAAGCTCTTTGAATTTAGCAGTAAGTACTGTCAAGCATCCGTTCAGTATAATTTTCTGGGGATGCTTTTCTTTTCATGGAACTGCTTTCTTAAAACCTATTGAAAAGACCCTCAGGAGCGATCAGTACAAGAGAATTTTGGAGTCTTGTCTGCTCCCTCCTGCTGAAAGGGTGCAAATCAAGCCCACTAAGCTCATTTTTATGCAGGATAATGCTCTCTGTCACAAATCAAAATTGATGAAGGAATACTTTGATGAGAAGCAGGTGAGTGTTATGACATAGCCGCCCCAATCTCCTGACCTCAACCCCATAGAAAACTTATGGAGCATTATAAAGTACAAGTTCTCGAGAAAGCAGTTGAGCAACAAAGAGGATTTTTATTGTGAATTTCATATCCGAATGGAATTCAATGCTTGCAGATGAGATTTGCCAGAACCTAATCAAGTCAATGCCAAAAAGGGTGGAAAAGGTTATTCAAAATAAAGGAGGACCCATAGTTTATTAAATATTTCGAACTATATTACCTATTATAAATA
>OZ038515.1:74485571-74540571 GCA_964036315.1 Acanthosepion esculentum
CCTCGTGTATTTTTCCACTTCTCTGCCTACGTCCATATTACGTTGATGGTTACCGAAGTTAAGCAATGTCGTTACCTAGATGGGTGACCACTTCGGAATACCTGATGTTGTCGGCTTGGAGGTGGTGATGAATGTATAATGGTTCATAAGTCGAACGCGGAGAACAGAGTTCTAATACCAGTCGGGTTCGTCATACTGACTTACGCGCAAGATAGGTGACTGTTTTCGAATGCCAGGTGCTGTAAGCTTGGATGTGCGGGTGGTGCAATAGGTAAATGCACGGAATGGGAAGTCGGAGAGACGAGTTTCAATTCCAGTCGGGTTCGTCATATTCACTTTTGCGCAAATACCCTTAGGAAGGGTATGAACCGACATCGCCTCTTTTCCCCCGACTATGGGTTAAATAGTAAGATGTTTATCAGTAACTCATAATTTTAAAAAGTTGTTAAAATCTTAAAATATTTTTCTGGATTTAAATAACCAGAAAAAAGTGTGATTATCCGTAAAAAAAAAAACATAAAAAAACATAAAATCAAATTAAATCCTTCTTTAAAAAGGCTTACTCTGAAACATCGGTTCTTCTTCGACCACCGAAGTTAAGCAACGTCAAGCCTGGTCATTACCTAGATGAGTGACCATTTCGGAATTCATGATGTCGTAGGCTTGGAAGTGTGGGTTCACAGTATCCAAATTCATTCGGGTTCGTCATAATCACTTATGCACAAGTGGTATTTTGTGATGTCAACAATCACTCGTTTGACAGTTTTAATGTCAACGAATATTCGTTGTCACTTTCGTAATGCTTGTAGTGGAGACTTTGTAATCGCAGATACAACTATAGTAACGCCGTTGAACAATACTGGTGTCAGACGCCTTCGAATAACACTCGCACTAATAGTACTTGCTCGTTAATACTTGCTCGAAAGTAACCCGTATAGTGAAATAGCATAGAGAATAGCGGTCTATAAATAATAGAGGATAGAAGAGAATTGGTGATCCTAATAGTAATAGAGGATAGACTAGAAACAGAGATCGTTAGTCATCAGCTACTTCCTACATATATGCGTTTCCTCTATGGTCACGTGGTCTTACTAATTCAATAATGGGATCGCCTGTGTTTGCTCACTGGCGATCTATGTTCAAACTCAAGTGTCGGCAACGACACTTTATTCGTATATAACGTGGTAAAAATAGAAAATGCATTAATCTACCTTTTTTCCCCCAGCTATAGGTTAAATATTATGACTTGTATCAGTAAATCCTTATTGTCTCAAAAAAATTCTTACAATCCAAAAATATTTTCTGGCTTTAAATAACCTCAACAATGTTGATAAACAGTAAAAAAAAAACAAATTGATGAAGCAATAAAACTCTGCCTATCCAAAGTCTGTCCAGATTTTCAATGGTTAGTTGAACGACATTTATTCAAGTTGGCAAGCAATCAGAGATGAACGTAGATCACATATAGGCGCCGATACCATTGACTTTGCGTAATGTATGCTCGCAACGTTCACAGGAACCGAGAGAATAATTCTTCATATCTTATGAAGACTTTTCTGTTTTTTTTATTTTATTTTATGGAGGCAGACAATGGGGGGGGGGCGGTTATGGTATCGCATGATCCAGGTATATCAGTCATCCTCCGCTTAATCCAGATTCGCCTCCCAGCGATTTCTTTTCCTGTTAAATTTATGGATGAGTGATCCTGCAAAGGGACTTTGCAGAATCTTTCGAAAAGTGGATACTGAAATAAGCGTGTGAATTGTCGAAAAGGGCACCATTGCCCTATTTAGGCATTTTTAAATTTAAATGCCTGGATAATTTCGAGACAGAAATTGTATGAAGATATAAATATATTCACAGGATAGTGGCCTTGTGCCAGATTAAGTCAGGCTTAACAACTAATAATAAACCGAATTCAATATAGAACGAATTCCGGTTAATATTTGATTTACCAATATTGAGGACATTTTGCATAGATTTCTTACGAAATGCCAAAAAAAGTTGTATTGTTATAAACTATACAAGATATTGTATACCGTGAAAACAGTGATTCCACCTCTGACATTATATTGGAACTATCCTCTTGTAACAAATCTAATATATAAATCTCAAAGTTTGAGTGCGTTGAAAAACTGAAAAGTTGAAAATTTAATTAAATATACAGTACCCTGCAAAGGTTTTTGGTCCAATATGGCCAATTTTTAGTGTAGACACCACAGCATATCATATGACAATTATTAGAAAAGTACAATAGTTTAAAATGGCCTCAGAATGTTGCATGTATAATGTTCATATAAAGATGTCCTCAAGGAGACATAGCACAGTGGATAAAGCCGTTGGTTAGATCCAGTGACAGGACCCAAAGAGTGTGATGTTCAATACCCGGTTAAGGTAGTGGAGAACTTTCAAAGGGAAACTTAACAGGAAATAACTGATAACTGACACCCATTAAACATGGCACATGGAACTAGAACAGTCTACCCCAGTGAGCGAAATAAATGGTTCAGTTCGACATTTCAACCACCTGAAGAAGGCCCGAGTGGTCAACAGCCGAAACATTGTAATAAATATGGCAACAAAGATGAAGACAATAGTCCGAATAATGTTATTTGTTAGTCCATACGTACGTCGGTGTCTGTGTAAATTTCGCGCACAACTGTGAGATATTTCTTATGGCCAAAGAAGTGAGCAGTTTCTCAGGCAGTACCTCGCTGTAATTCAGCCATGCGTGATACATGACTGACGAAGCAGATTTTTTCCCGCAGTAAGTTACCTTTTTTTCAAGGCTATAGAACCCGGTCTGTCCTGCTATTTACCCATAGCTGGCGGGAGAAAAGAGGATACATACCTTTCCCAAGGCTATTAGCACGTAAGCCAAGAAATGGATTCGACTGGAATTCGAACTCGGCTCTCCGATTCCTCAATCCGACCCGCTATCCATTACTCCACCGTAATTGACCACGGCTAGAGCACATTCTGCGCTGTTAATTAACCCATAGCTGTAGGGAGAAGTGGTGGATTTTTTGTGGATTTTGGTGCAGAGTTTTTACGCATCAATGAATATAACGAACTCGACCGGAATCTCTTACACCAGCCACAGATAAAGATTTCCTCCTAAAGATGGAAATTAATTATGGTTTAGCTTAATATTGTTTTTAATTATTTCACTCCAAGCAAGGCAGGAATGTCACTAGTACGCAGAGGGGGGGGGGCACTGGGGGTGAAAATGAGAGAAACGACTGAGTATCGGTAGGATTGAAGAAAGGACAAAAGATGAATGAGATTCAAGAAGATAGAAGTTGGCGATTCATTTAAATTTTTGAAGTTACAAGGTAGTAATGAAATGGAAGGGAGTTCCACAGTGGGGAAGTGCGAGAAAAGAATCTGTTGGAATAGAAGTGGTGGCTACATTTAACTATTTCAGCAGTAAAAGGGTGGGACCTAAATGCCAATCTAGTAGCATGCTTAAATTCATGTAGTCGGGGCGCCAAGGAAAAGATTTCGTCAGAGCCGTTGCCATGAAATTATTTGTAGAAAAGACAGAGGGAAGACGCGTCACGTCAGTGGGAAAGTGACTGAAGTCGAAATGCCAAGTCAGGATCGATTACATTGCAGACCTTTCTTTGGCTTTTGTCAAGAACCATAGAATAACAGTCACATCAATAGTGACGTCATAACATCTGTCAGAGAATTCTGAAATATTGAGGCGAAGTTATCATTTTAACACCAATGGAAGCTTGCAATTGCTGCTCAAGATTCTGAGAACGAACAAGAATCATTCATCTCAGAATCACAGACAGCCTGAAAGTTTTTGCCATATTCTTATTATTATGCCTTTCGCGGATGCTTCATTAGCATTCCATTATTTAAATTAATTCCATTTCTGATTCGCTTGCTATTAAATATTAAATATTAAATATTTTTGATGTTGCATATTTACTTATTAATCCTTCTTCAGTCTCTTTCGCGTTTCATATCAAAGACTTCATCTTCAAGCGGCGTGAATAACTATAACAAAGACAAGTTTAGCCATTTATTTTGAAATGACATTTTAATGGTGGCACTTCGCTTACGAGAGACAACACTGTACCTTTTTTTTTTACTCCCAACACAACAATAACGACATAACATTGTAATCAGATCAATTCTTACAAAATATTCCACACTTATGCCTTTATTCCAGACTAACCTAAGCTTAAATGTTGATAAGATTAGAATCAAAATTAAATTTGAAATGTTTAGTTTTTTTTTTAATGAAGCGGTAAGAAAACAAATTGCATAGTTGTTAGCAAAAGAGACAACACAAATTTCGAATTACATATCGGGTACGTCAAAATCAAGCAGAAATTGAATTATCTGGGTAGTTTAGAAAAAGAAGGTGGAAGGCGTGGTATAGAAATAGGCACAGTGAAAGATTCTTTTAAGAATTTGAGCCAAGTGTTAATACACAGTTAGGAAAACAACACTCAGAAAGAGAAAGCTAACATCATTTTGTCTTTTTTTATGACCCCTAAACTCTATTATCTCAAACATTTACATAAGCTCATTACGTAGGTCATGCGCGTTTTTCCCATGTCCCACTTGCCTTCAATATGTCATGTGAGTGTTAAATTTTCCAAGCCCTCTTTTCTCATTATGTGCCCTTCAAATTTCAACTCTCTCTTTCTGATGTTAAATATAAGTGTCCTTTTGTTTCCAAATTTCATCGAGGGTATTCTCATCATCCTTCTGTAGAACCACTTATCTACCGTCTCAAGTTTCTTGTTCATCTATGCGGAGATGGTCCCGCATTCACTGCCATATTTTCTCTTTTCTTTGTTTCTAACGAAATTTTCCTGTTTCATAATACCTTGCTTACCTTTAGAAGGCATCTTTCGCTATCACAATACGCCTTCGGATTTCAGTGTCGCACTAGAGAATCAGAAGAAGGGAGGTTGTGGAGAGGCATCACCTCCTGAAAGTACATGGTATATAAAATAAGAAAGAAATGTATAATATGAATTACCCTTATTTCGGCAATGAAACTTTGGAGTATAATGTAAATAATAATTTTCTTTACAAAGATGTTTTCAGAATAATGAAAGGTTTACAAGCTGTCTCAGATCAGAATAACATTTTCAGTGACGATGATTGAGCCCCGACCGCGACGAAGAAAAACGATGCTTCCTACAAACAATAAATGGACGGCTACCCGAAAGCAAAATAATTATTTTTTTCAGGACAGAACACAAAAGACTATTACAGACAAGGTTCAACAATAAAAAAATAATCCAGTTCACTTGTCGCCTATAAAAGACGTAGCGTTGTAATTAGATAGATAGATAGATAGATAGATAGATAGATAGATAGATAGATAGATAGATAGATAATGAACAGACTGAGATAGATAGATAGATAGATAGATAGATAGATAGATAGATAGATAGATAGATAGATAATGAACAGACTGAGATAGATAGATAGATAGATAGATAGATAGATAGATAGATAGATAGATAGATAATGAACAGACTGAGATAGATAGATAGATAGATAGATAGATAGATAGATAGATAGATAGATAGATAATGAACAGACTGAGATAGATAGATAGATAGATAGATAGATAATGAACAGACTGAGATAGATAGATAGATAGATAGATAGATAGATAATGAACAGACTGAGATAGATAGATAGATAGATAGATAGATAGATAGATAGATAGATAGATAGATAGATATAAACAGACTGAGATAGATAGATAGATAGATAGATAGATAGATAGATAGATAGATAGATAGATATAAACAGACTGAGATAGATAGATAGATAGATAGATAGATAGATAGATAGATAGATAGATAGATAGATAGATAGATAAGCTCTACACCGGCACATATTCCGCGTGTGATAGCTAAATGCTAATCTCTTGTACACACGTCATATAGAAATGAAAATGCCTATAAGGAAAGAAAAGCTAATTCAGAAATTGACTTTCACAAAACTTTATCGATATCGCTGTTCAATATTCTGCCATTGTTCTTTGCTTTTGTTAACGTATGGATCTTGCAAGCCGTTAATAGTGACTGCGATTATCACTACTCCACAAGATGCGCCCTGTTGTTCTCATTGACAGTTCGATATTTACGAGGTGCCCTACGCGTGTCTGTTTGGGCCAAAGTAAAATTGATTATTTGACTGCATTTAATACAAGTCAATAAGAACATTATTTGATTCTGACGGAGTCTTTTTGAAGGATTAAACGACTTACAAAATCTTTTCTTTTCCATTTTGTAAGATATTTTAGTATCCAATTCGAAAATTGCTCCTATTATCATAAATAAATATATATAATAGTGTACTCACTTATATCGGTTGTATATATATATATATATATATATATATATATATATGATAGAAATTGTAAGGAGGGTTTGATAATTATAATTAAGTAATTCATTGAGTCTGAAAGAAACCTCGACAGAATGCAGAAAGAACTGGACGGCCGTTTCGTCCTTAATTTGGGACTCATCAGCAGTGCGCATCCACTACCGAGAATTGAGACCCTGACAGTTAGGTTGTCAAGCAAACACCATGCCAACTGTTCCAACGGGCCTCGGTGACGAAGAGATATCAAATCAGACTCAATATAGCTCACGTATTCCGTGGTGGAACTCAACTGAAGTTCTCTGGATGCGTACTACTGATGAGTCCCCAATATAGGACGAAACGGCCGTCCAGTGCTTTCTGCATTCTGTTGAGGTTTCTGTCAGACTCAATGAATTACTTAATTATAATTATCAAATCCTCCTTACAATTTCTATCATATATATATATATATATATATATATATATATATATATATATATATATATATATATATAAGTAATATATCAGTGATAGAGCGTGTGTAAATATAAAAGCGAACATAGAAGTCAACACTTAGAGGCGACAGTCTGTTTCATGCTAGATGCAATCGTCAGGCCACAAAAAAAATTAAATAAAAATAAGCAAAATAATTTGACACAAATAAACAAATAAACGACTTCCGGTAAAATATCTGCCAAAATAGACTGCCCACAATGCACCACTGACCCGTATATATAAATAGCCGAGAAAAATAACAGCACTCGTGACTTCTATGTTCACTTATATATTTACACACGCTCTCTCTCTCTCTCTCTCTCTATATATATATATATATATATATATATATATATATATATAGAGAGCAATCGAAAAGAAAAGTAACACTGCATATATATATACATATAGATATATATGCAGTGTTACTTTTCTTTTCGATTGCTACTCGAGGCTATGCAGTCGTTTCTTTGATAGATTTGCGTGTCACTGCAAAACTGTGGCAATTAAAATATAGTTTGATAAGTTTACAGCGTCGTTGTTAATTATTCACAGTCACAATTAATATTGAAAATAAAATATCAACGATTGTTTTCATTTCGAAACACTAATTTCGTTACATTTCTTACAAGTTTCCTTTGTAAAGGTGTGGCCAAAGGTGTGGCCAGTGTATCTTTACATAGTAAACAGTCTAATTATCTAAAATGTTCGTAGAAATGGCCATGCATCTGATATGGCGAAAGTTGATACATTTTCGAAAATGTATATATTCTCAGTTTACAAGTATGCAGACTGAGAGAAAAAATGTGTAATTTCATTTGTTGGTAAGTCTTTTGATCTGTTGCCGTTTTACTTGTTGGATAAAGAAAGTCGTTTGACATAAATTTGTGCGGGCGACTTGGCATTTTTAAGTTGACTGACTCCGACCTCTTGCAAAGTCTCATATTTATCAAAGGATTTTCGGGGAATAAAAAAATCAACATTTTTTTGTTTTGATTTTTTTTTTCTTGTTGTTTTGTCTGTGTTTTTTTTTGTTTCTTTTTATTTTGCTTTTTTTTTTTTTTTTGCTCAAACCAAAAACGATTTTACTTAACTCGATGGATAAAGAAAGTCGTTTGACGTAAATTTGTGCGGGCCACTTGGCATTTTTAAGTTGACTGACTCCGACCTCTTGCAAAGTCTTGTATTTATCAAAGGATTTTCCGGGAATAAAAAAAATCAACAATTATTTTGTTTTGATTTATTTTTCTTGTTGTTTTGTCTGTGTTTTTTCTTTTTTTTTTTCTTTTTTTGCTTTGTTTTTTTGTTTTTTGTTTTTTTTTTTGGCTCAAACCAAAAACGATTTTACTTAACTCGATGGATAAAGAAAGTCGTTTTACGTAAATTTGTGCGGGCCACTTGGCATTTTTAAGTTGACTGACTCCGACCTCTTGCAAAGTCTCGTATTTATCAAAGGATTTTCCGGGAATAAAAAAAATCAACAATTTTTTTGTTTTGATTTATTTTTCTTGTTGTTTTGTCTGTGTTTTTTGGGTTTTTTTGTTTTTTTGCTTTGTTTTTTTGTTTTTTGTTTTTTTTTTTTTGGCTCAAACCAAAAACGATTTTACTTAACTAGATGGATAAAGAAAATCGTTTGACGTAAATTTGTGCGAGCTAGTTAGCAGTACTATCATTTACACTATCAGTACTGCAATCACTCTGATAGTGTAAATGATAGTGCTGCAATCACCTCATAAACATCTACACTACCATCAGTACTGCTTTTTAACATTGTTTTTATTATTGCTATTATTATGATTATAATCATCAATATTATTATCATCATTATTATCATGGTTACTACAACTATTATCATAATTAAGATTGTCATTACTACCCCCCCCCTTTTATTATACTTCAGTTTCCGTCATCATTAAGACTAAATTTACCGTTAACGCATCAATAACTATTAGTAATATAATAATAATAATTAATATAACAGTTATTATCACTATCAGCATAATCACAATCGTCAATAACATACAAGCAGTCAGCGCTGAAAATACGAACATCATCATCACCATGCCCACAAACAAAACCCAAAACCCGTCTATATGTGCGTATGTGTGTGAGGGGAAGTGTGAGTTTTTCTGACGACGCAGGTGGTAGATCTGAAAAACATCAAGAACACTCCTATCCGTTCCTTGTTGAAATGGAAAATCGCTACATATAAAAAGCCACAGCCCCGACACCGAAATAGGATTGAAATTGCGTATGAATATGTAATCCTGAACGCATAGAAGTATATCTGCGCCTGACCCCGGATTGGGCGCGTTTGTGTGAACTAAAGTGCGTACACCTGTATATAAGTGTGCCTGTGTGTATAAAAGTGTCATCCCGAGCAAGTACGAAAGGAAATTCCCCCTCTGTTGTGGTAGGATCCACCTAATTTGCATAGTGGAGTACTGACCATATAAATATGGTTGGTACCGGGAAGACAGGGAGGCGAATCAAGAGATCCAACTAGAGACTCTGCCCGACTGCGACTTAGTCAACACATTCTCCAGGAACGGTCTTCCCGGGAATATACAAAAGACTATATGTAAATATTGTGTACACTTTCTTGTTTCAATACATTTTGTTTTAAATTCATTTTGTGTTGCATTATTATTCCATGCATTAATCAAGTTTCAACACCCTCCCACCACCAAACATAGTCAAACAAGCATAAACAGATCCAATTTTTAAAAAAATAAATCAGTTTGTCTGATGATCAAAAAGGGTCACAAACTCATATCCATACAATTGAATATGTTAGCTCTATCGCTGATATTGAGCGCTTTCCAATAAGTACCGCGCATATACAATATATATAGAAACTATATATATATATATATATATATATATATATATATATATATATATATTACATGAATCATTCATACAAAAAGCAGATAGTGAAGCTAATGATATAAATGTCAAGAATCACTCTCGCAAATAATTTTTAATAAAATACATTAACCTCGAACCCGTTGATGAATGTTATGATCCCTGTTTATAAATTCCAGTTGTATAAGGTCTTTTTTTACTACAAGCTTTCGATTGTTCATACAATCATCGTCAGGTATAAAAATAGATATGTCTTTTTTGCATCCAGGTAATAACAGGACAACGAAAGTTAAGATGTACTCCGAAATAGGTTCTTTTGGAAATGTGTTATTGTTTTAGTTAACTGATACAACAAAAGTTAATAAAAATGATCACGCTACCACCCCTTGTCTGTATAATTGGATTTTTCTGTATCCTTGGAAACAGTGAATTATGAATTTTTCTGTGTGGTGAAAACTCAGTAAATTTTAAAATAAGTTACTCCAAAATTGGCTTGAGGATGAAATGGAACTAATGTTTTTAATTTAATTACAAAATTAAATTTGAAGTTTTTAACTTCCATTTTTCAAACATGGTTATTACTGCGTAGCGAAAAAATATTTTAAATCAGTTAATTTATAATATTAATGCTCTGTAAATTTACATTGAGCACTATTTTGTAAAAGTAAAAATAAAAAATATCAATAAGAACACCGGATTATATATTTTACTGTTCTTTATTTTTATTTATATATATATATATATATGTGTGTGTGTGTGTGTGTGTGTGTGTGTGTGTGTGTGTGTGTGTGTGTGTAAAGTGGACATTGTGCTAATCTTCTTAAACGACAATCTTTTCGATCAATCCTTATCAAAGAGGTTCGTTGATAAATTTAAAAGATGAAACAATAAAATGAAATCACCAATAAATATTGGGAAAATCATTTTAAAGGTAATCCTTATCTGTCATCTCACGAAAAAAAAGTTAATACAAGATACAAGAGATTTGGCTAACTTAAATTCTATCGGTGAGTTTTAAGGAATAAAGAAATCTTTTTGCCTGTGAAGGGACAATTGACGTCTGGAAATTAAAAAAAAACAATTCTAGCATCTTCAAGTGAAAAGACGAACAAGCAACATTTAGAATATTAAAACAGCCGTAAGAAAAAAAGATGTTGACATTTACTGGATTAGCAAGAAATTGGATAATCGTTGAATCTCTATCTGTAATCCACTATTTATGCGTCAACATTCGATCTTGGCGTGATTATATACGAGGTACGCTCAAAAAGTGTCCGACTTAATAATTTCCCGCCAAAAGTAATGCGGCTTGGGAAAATCCTTTGGGTGTGGAGGCGACGCTTCTGCGCCGGTAATCCATGTCAGTTCCCGGCTGCTACGTCTAAAGTACAGATTGGGGAAATATCTCTACTCGATGCGTCCGGCCATCTTTGATGTGAAAACGAATACCTAACGAGCGCACTCTACACGTCTGTACTCTAGGCGAACTACCGGCGTGAAAATCTTTACTCATGCGCATGAAGGGTGGCGTCACCTACGACCCAAAGATTTTTCCACGCTGCATTAGTTTTGTCAGGAAAAAATAAACCTAACAGCATTAAAGAGTGAAGCCATTTACTACAATGCGCTCAGGGAACTTTTCAGTCGTCATGACTGAAACACCACCACTCAGTTAAGGGATTAGTTTATCCGCATTGATCCTATTAACGCTTTATCCTTACCTTTTTATATCGAGCACTTTATGACAAAAAACGGCCTGCCTAACATTCCTTTCCACGAGTAAACTATGGAAAAAGAACCAGCAATTTTGGCAGTTAAAAACTCTTACAATTTAATACGATATATATATATATATATATATATATATATAAGGCAGGATGTGTGTGTGTGTGTGTGTGTGTGTGTGTGTGTGTGTGTGTGTGTGTGTGTGTGTGTGTGTGTAGCGAATACACAGCCGCAATTTTCGACGGATTTGCACCAAAATTTACATGCACATGCTCCAATTTAGCGGAAGGCCAAGACCGACTTTGCATTTCCCAACTCCCATCGATAGTGGAAATAATTTATTTATTCATGCTTCTACGGCAGTTTTCATGTAGTTTGCGGCCATTTTCTACTGGCCAGAATGAGAGCCTATAGCTGGCTGCCACGAATAGGCAGGAAGATTCTATTGGCCAGCGTGAGAGCTAACAGGTGACTGACACAAATGTTAACTAGCATGCTAGCATGCAAAAAAAATCGATAGCTGCATTCGTCACAGGAGAGGAAAATTTTAAATCTCCATGGCACTTTACTTCAATTGGCTCATTCGCTTGCTTAAACTCAAAATCGATTCTGATTCCGCAGAACTGGGTTGGGTGTGAAAAAATATTTGTTGTTAACATTCTCTTTTCATTCAGTTTTTCCAGTTACGAGTCCTTTTTTTTAAAGCTGATCGTTTTGTGTTCATTCTGTGTAGTTCTTTTTTCGTAACAGATTTAATGTTTAGTATAGAGCTTAGAAAAAATTCGCAGTGTGAGATAGGCAAGAAGTAAGGCATGTAGCAACATCAGCACGGCAAAGGGTACTCCTTTAAAGGCAAGGAAGGGCAAAAATATTTTAAGTCAAGTGATAGCGATTGCTGTATTAGTCGTACGATTTTTGAATCATGTACGGGCAACGCCGGACCATACTGCTAGTATATATATATATATATATATATATATATATATATATATATATATATATATATATATATATATATATATATTTGTTTGTTTGTTTGTTTGTGTGTGTGTATATGTGTGTAAGCTCAACCCATAAGTTCTGTCCATCTTCCTTCCATCTGCTTACAAGCTTTTTACTTCCATTAATAAAGAACTCGTTCGGTTTCGAAGAGAAGAACTCTGAAATGTCATATTTTGAAAGTTAATCCATCCAAATGATTCTGCAAACTACAGAATAAATTGTTGTCTGAAGAAGCAAGATCGGGGGAATCAGGTGGATTGGGAATTCTTTCCCAACAAATTTCTTCATCTTCTGCAATGTGATTTTTGCAGTGTGGGGTCGTGATGAAACACCACTCCTTTTGGACTCAGTACAACGGGTCTTATTGTCTTCAAAGCCGCGTTCAAATGCTCTAATGGCTGACAGTAGATTTGAGCATTGATTGTTGCATTAGTTGGTAGCAACTCAAAGTGGATTATTCCTTTGCAATCTCGTCAAATTAAGAGAACAAACTTCTGTGTATGAAGTTTCCTTCTCGGTTGTTGGGGCCTTTTCCCCATTACCAAGCCACTGTCTACGACGCTTAACATTTTGATAAAAATCCATTTTTCATCACCAGTCACAAAAAAAGGGCAAGATGAGTTCACAAGAATGAAGAGAAGAGCAGATGTCAGCTCGGGATTTGTGGTTGACTTCAGACAATTCATGAGGCACCCATTTTCCAAGTTTAGGAACCTTTTGAAGATGACGATGAACAGTTGCATGGTTTGAACGAAGCTTCATTGTCATTTCTTTAACTAATACTTCAGGATTTTCTTCAATTGATGCCACAAGGAGCTCATCATCAAACTCAACTGGACGTCCTGTTCGGTTTTCATCTTCAAGGCTAAAATTTCCACTTCTGAATTTGGCAAACCGTCTTCTGCAAGTTTTTTCATTTCTGAATTATTCTCCATAAGCCGAGTGATTATTTTGATTCTCTTCAGTTACAGAGTTTCCCTTTTTTAAACTAATAAAGCATTATGTGACTTAAATGCTCCTTCGACACCTCCATCTTTGAGGGGCTAATTTGAGTAATTAATTCAGTGAAATTATTCTGTAAAGAGAAATTATATTAATTTAAAGGTTTCTAAATTCATATACATATATATGTGTGTGCGTGTGTGTGTGTGTGTGTGTGATTGTATGTGAGTGTGTGTGTGAGAGAGAGAGTGAGAGTGTGTGTGTGTGTGTGTGTGTGTGAGTGTGTGTGTGTGTGTGTGTGTGTGTGTGTGTGTGTGTGTGTGTGTGTGACCGATCGACATCGGGTCTTTCATCTACAATTTGGCTTTATAGACATAGAATTAGAATGTAATCGAAGCAACAATACACTTTTATCATTTCACTCTAAGTAAGGTAATAAAGCCACTAAGGCGCAAAAAGTCACTGAGTGTTAGAGAATATGAGAAAAAAATCACTATAAACGAGAGAGAACAATAAAAGAACAGGAATTAAGAAGACAGAATGAAACGATTGCATTTAAATTTTTGGAGTCGACTGGAAAGCATGAAGCCGGACGAGTCTTCCACGAAGGAGAATTGCGGTAGAAGAAACTCTTAGCATAGAACTTACGCTTATATGTAGCCATTTCAATTGGGAAATGCTGAGACCTAACCGCCAATCTAGTAATGCAATGAATTCAAAAATATCATGGATGTGACGTAAAAAAAAACATTATATAAAAATAATATAATTTCTTATTAACGTTATTTGCGCTCGTACTGTTGTCCTCATTCTTATTGTTGTTATCACAACGTTTCGGCTGTTGTGCCCTAGGAACTTCATCAGGTGTTTGCCGATCCGAGTGACCTTCGTGGCATTTACGACATTTATGTGACAACTACTGCAAAAGACGTCCAACATTTCCCTAGTTGTGCAACATAAGACCAGGGCAGGGCTGAAAATGTTGCTTCCGCGCTGCACATCAAAGCGACGACTCGCCGCCATTGTCGGAATGACGGAGAGTAAACGAAGAGAGAAAATAAAATAAAGGGAGGGTGAAATTGAGAAGTTGATAAAGAAGAGAATAAAGGTTCATAACTTGACCTTTCGGTCACATTTCGAACAAAAATATTATCTCAAGTACATCGGCTGCAATAATGAAATGCTGTCAAGTGGTAATTAATAAAATAATATCAATAATTATCTCAACGGCGGTCGTTATGGTAGCATTCTACTTTTTACACTTTTTAATCATTGCGTATTTTATCGTTAACTAGCAGCCTTTTCCCGCTCGCTATCGCTTTGCATTGTAAGATATATTCACTACTTGAAATCTCTGAAATAAAAAAAACATTAAATGCTCATTTCATTCATAAATTGGCTTGTTATAGTTAAGGAAACATTTACAAATAGATGCCAACTTGTTGAAGGCCAAGTAAAATTCAAACTTCAAACACTTTGCTGCACTATATCAAACAATATTCCTAAACAGAACTATTTTTAATATGAAAATCAAAACAATCGAATAAAAGCAGTCATGAAGGGCGTTGTAATAATGGATAGCAGTTCGGATTGAAGAATTGGAGATTCGAGTTCGAATTCCAGTCTAATACCTTTGGGAAAGGTAGGAATGCTCTTCTTCTCCTCCCAGCTATGGGTAAATAGCAGGACACACTGGGTTCTATAGCCTTGGGTGGAAACTGGTCTACCGCAGAAAGAAATGGCAGCCTATTCTGGGAAAAATGCCTCGTCAGTCAGGTATCGAAAGATACATGATCGCCTAATTGTGTATAACGTATGGCACATAGCTGATTGACTGAATGAAGGACAGTTAATTAATGAAATATACTTTTTTTAAATCGATATGCAAATTAGTTGAACCTGAAAAGTGGTATCACCTAGGAATAGATAATATATAATACAGACATTGACCTTCGTGCATGTAAATTACATGCGTGTAGAGTTCTCTTTTTAGAGTAATTTCACGTCTACTTATCATCTCTCAGTTGCGTCTCTGTCTTTGGGCAGAGTGCGCTCAGGGGCATCTCTGTCAAAGGATAGAGGGGCAACTGAGGAAATAATACGGAAGAGGTGCCCGGGCCTGGGGAACAGCTGCCCGAGGCCGCGCTCTCACATTGCACTAGAGGGAGGTATCGGTGCTCGCACCGAGTCTAGTGCAACCGACGGTTGCAGGGGCTGAGGGGAATTTTTGTTCCTGTCCCGGGCGTACGCGCTCGGTCTCCCCACCTGAAAATAGACCTTGTGTCACATCTCGTCCAAGTGGGGCGACAGAGTAAATACCGCATGTAAATTACTTGTTCTAATGAGCTTTCATCTTTGGTACCTTTCAATAAAGTTTGAATAAGATCTAACTGTACATTATTCTTTGAAGAATAAATTTGTTAAACAAAAACGGAAATTATTTATGACTCGAACTGATAAAAGGAAGTTTGTTTTTTTTGCTTATTTATCAAAATATGACATTTCATTAAACAACTTCGTGCAAACTAAACAACCACATGGAACGTGCTTAATAATGTTCCTTTTCTTTTTAGGTGTCGTGTCCTTTCAGAGCGTAGGCGATCATGGCTCTCCACTTCCTCCAATCCCTTGCAGCTTTCAACAAGTTCCGTCCCTCTGCCACCACCTCCAGACCACTTTCTGTCATCCACTTGCTTAAGCCCGCTATATACGTCATGCGTTGTTTTCCCTCCCTCTTTCCCTCTATTCGACCTGTGGGTATCAGAATCTCCCGGCCCTTCTTCCTCATTACGTGTCCCAGAAACTTCAGCTGCCTCATCCTGATATCAAGTATAAGCGTCCTTCTTGTTTGCAACCTCTCTAAGATCTCATCGTTGCTCACACGCTCGGTCCATGATATCCTTAGCATCCTTCTGTAGAACCACATCTCCGTCGCTTCGAGTCTTTTCTTCATCTTTGAGGAAATCGTCCAACATTCGCTGCCGTAAAGAAGGACAGATGTCGCATAACAGTTCAGTGTCCTTTTCTTGGTTACCAAAGAAATCATCCTGTCTCGCAATAATCTGCCAGTCGTCTTTTGCCATCCCAATACGTCTATGTATCTCAGTGTCGCACTTACCGTCCTCTGACAAAACGCTCCCCAGAAATTTAAACTTCCGCACCAGCTTGATTCTAGTGTTCCCGACCTGCAAATCGCATTTCGGGCTCATCTTCTTACTGATGACCATGCACTCCGTCTTCTTGTAGTTTATGCTTAATCCCTTCCTCTCGCTCTCGTTTGCTTCTGTAGGAGATTTTGCCATTTTATTTCCGTGTCTGCTATCAATACAGTGTCATCTGCGTAGCTTATGTTGTTAAGATTGTGGCCGCCAATGCTAAATCCCGGTAGGGTTTCCAATTCTCTCAGGATTACCTCGCTGTATAGGTTGAACAGGTCTGGTGAGAAGACACATCCTTGCCTTACGCCCCTTTCTATTTTTGTATATCCTCTGAACTCGTTCCTTATGCGCATGCATGCTGTTTGCTGCCAGTATAGGTTCTTGATTATTCTGATATCCCTGCTGAATATATCAAGATTGCTGAGCAATTCAATCAGATCCTTGTGGCGTACTTTGTCGAACGCCTTTGCATAGTCTATGAAACATAGGTACACGTCCTTCTGCATTTGTATCGCTCTTTCTGAGCATGAATATCGCGATCCTTGTTCTGGTGCCTTTAACTAACTCGCATTGTTCTTGTCCTATCTCTGGCCAGATTCTGCTGCGTGCTCTCTTCATCAGAATACGGATCATGAGTTTTGTTTCATGGCTCATTAGGCTGATTGTTCAGTGGACTTCACATTCGTTTGCGCCTGTTTTCTTAGTCATAGCTACGAAGATAGATCTGGTCTTTCGGTATATCCCCGCTGTTGTACATTTCATTTATTATTTCTGCAATATTGCCTATGTCAAAGTCATCTTAGGCTGTCAACATTTCCATTACAATTCCGTCTGGCCCTGCCACCTTGTTTCTGTTCAAGGTGGCCAGTGCAGCTTCTACTTCGGTTTTTACAATTTCAGGTCAGTCGGTAGTTCTGCGTATTGCGGGTTGTTCTCTTTCGTCGTGGAAGAGTTCCCAAATATACTTGCTCCAGCGTTTAAGAATTTTTTTCTTCTCTAATATGAGTCTTCCGTCCTTTTTAAGTAGCCTGTTGATGAGCATACCTTCTCTCCTGTTAGTTGCCTTATTTGTTTGTGCATATCTTCTTTGTTGATGGTACTCAATCTTTGTACTTCTACCCATTTTTTATTTAGCCACTTTTCTTTAACCTGTCTGCATTTGGTCATTATTCCTTTGTGGAATTTTCTGGATTCCGTTCCGTATCTTGGCAGTGTTTTCTCTCTTCTTTCCATCATATCGAGAATCTCATCAGTCATCCAATCATTTTTCCCGTCCCGTCTCCTTTGGGATGATATCGTTTACTGATGTCACTAAAGCGTCTCTTAGTGCGTCCCATTTCGAATTTCCATTGCGTCCTTCGTATCTTCTCTTGACATTGTCCATATATTTTTCTTTTAGGTTAGGATCGTTCAGGAGGTTGTTGTATTGCAGTTTGGGTGCTGCGTTCGGCTTCTTCAGTTTCCACAGTCACACTCTTAGTTTACATATAAGAGGGCGATGATCGCTTCCGCAGTCGGCACTTGGGTAGGTTTTGCAGTGGATCATTGCATCCCTGAATCTTTTGTCGATGTTTATATAATCGATTTGCTTTTTACTTTCCTGGACTCCTCCATGTCGATAATCGTCTTGGATGTTCTTGCAACCATAATGTTAACAACTTAACATCTTAACACATTGATTGCCAAACACGTGTTATCTCGTGGTCGGCAGTTTTTATTATGACACCGACTATGAGTTATCTCGTTTGGGGACTTTTGCTATCAAAGCTACAACAACGAGTTTTTCATTGTTTTAAAGCAGATAAGCGGTATCTGGTATCTAAGGCAGGAATTGAAAATCGTAATGTCAACTAAAAAAAAAGCTTTTTTTATGGAAAAAAAATGGATTGAAAATATAAAACATAGGCGAAACATTTGAAAAGAAACAGAAATGTCCGATATCGAAATTTAGCGCTCAAATGCTGATTTTGTGGAACCATTGTCGGGGTTACTTCCTCCTTAATTCCCAAATTATCACCAGGGGTCTCTCTCTCACCCCATGCTATAAATACTGGGCGACTTCTTGCCTCGATCTTTTTTTCCCTCGGACCTCGTGCCGCATCCCACCTCGCGTGGAGGTGAGGTAATTCATTCTCTTCTTTCTTCATTCCAGCGAACACCGCTACTATGTGAGCTCTCACAAAAGACAGCGTTTCCCATTTCTGAGAAGACGTTATGAACATTACAAACATACACGTACGTACGAACATTCACCAAAATACGAACATTCACCAAAGAACAAACACAAATGTTAACTGTCTATGTGCTTTGTCATTGTTTTGTTTAATATATATATTTGTTATATATATATATATATATATATATATATATATATATATATATATATATATATATATATCGGTCTTGTTTGTCTTCTTCATCTTCGGTTGGACACAACTAGAGCCCGCCATTTTTTCTTGAGCTGGACCTCCTTCTAGCAGGAAATTTAAACACGCGTGTTTTCTTTTCATCTTCACCCTACACCGGTTGTCTACACCATCAACAACTCCAAGAGGCTCGTTTGTCTTCACAAACAGCACAAAGGTGCCGTTTTTCTCGCCATACTTTGTTTTTTGCACAAACTCTGCAGAATCTGGTTAGACGTTTTTTAGATGCATTTGACGGTATAGCTTCTAAATAAACGTCGTCTACCACCATTCATTCTCGGGTGTTTTGTGTTAATTGATAGTTGATTTAACATTTCGCTAATAGCTCCCTAAAAGCAAAACTCTTCGGATTGAAATGTCAAGACTTCAGTTGAAGCTATAAATCAACTCATAATTATTTTTATTGCCTACGTTGGCATTTGAAGTCAGATTTCGTAACTGACCTCCCGTGGTCAACGAGTTAATCACTAACAGACTATTTTTTTTTAAATATATTAACTTATTTATTTATCTTTCTTTTTATTTTTAATTCCAGCTTATTATTCGAAACTCCCCTGAGAATTTTTTTAAAATGTCTCCCGAAGACCATCACTTATCTCGTTTGTGCACGTTTAGGGCTAAGACTGGAACGAGGCCAAAGGACGCCTCCGCCATATTTATACTCATAACCCAAATTATTTTGTGAGAAACGTTTGCCAAAGTTGATCAGAATTCATAGCACGAACCTCTACAAAGACAAAACTTAATTCTTATCGCTTATACTCTGTTATTTCTTGTAAAATTATATGATCAAATTACAACCATCTTTATTATCGGCCACACCTTTAAGGAGTAATCGACGCCTCAAGCCCGCTCGCCTATCTACCTAGCAGAAGAGAATTGCAAATGTATATATATGACCTTGGAAACCCACTACCATACTCCCGACAGCTGCGCCATGCAAATAAACCTCTGGTTTAATTGACTATTATCGGTTACACACACGCTGTGCTAATTCTGAAAAGTCTATGCACAGATAAAAGAACTTTCCCCAATACCGCTGAAAAATAAATCGCCCTATGGTTCTCCCGCATCAATTATGTAACTTCTTGACGCGAACCCCCTCCCCCACCCCGGATGACTGCCAGTCGTTTTGTATTCAAATATAGAACTGCTTGGTTAATCTTCGTCCACGACGACAATCTAGGAAATTATAACAAATTAAAAGTCTAAAATGTAAACGTCTACCGAGGGTCCAGAACCCGAACCATACTTTCAGAACACTCTTTCAACGGGGCTGAAGATCTCTAAAGACAGACCTCGATCAAATGCCAAGGAGAGGGAAACTCCAACAGAAAACTTACCATTGCTTCACATCAGTGAAATATGTTTTGTAAAACTTTGCTTTAAAGAGTAAAAAGTTTACGAACGCAGGCCTATGGCTCTAATTATCAAGGATTTTACTCTTTTCGTTCGCTCGCGAAGCCAAGCTATAATCAATTTTTAGCTTTACAATATGAAATGCTTTAAAACAGCAGGTCAACATGGCACAGAAACAGACCTTTTGAAAGCTGCATGTGAAAAAATCCAGAAAGGTTCAATACATGTTACAGTCATAGGAAATTTTAGAATGAAAATGCTAAGAATAGCAGTCACTGTCCATCATCTAAAGCATGGGTCGGCAATCCTGGCCCCCGGGCCACCTCTGGCCCGCGAAGGATTTTTGTCCGCCGGCCCGCCAACTGAACCGTAGTAAGACATGTGCATTTTTTGGTTGACTACGTTTTAATTGTTATCCTGTTATTCCTGCAGTAAAATAAGATACCTTGATTAAATAATAGAACATTAACTTCATTGTTTTTTCTTTATACCTTTAAACCAAGAAAGCCTTTTTGGATGGAGAGGTCTGAGGTCGAGACAATTTATGACATTTGATATCATGGTCCTCCTCCGGGACAATTCATAGCTGTCTGACCCGCATCCTCCAAAAAGTTGCCGATCCCTGGTCTAAGCCAATACAAAATGTCCGGAAGGTAGCTAAGACTACAACATGGCGTTGCCCACCGGAAGTACTTGCCGAGACACTTATCCATGCTGGACATGACACTACAAAAAAAAAAATCCTCACATCCTCTCTAAATGCTACCAAACAGTTCAGGCCCCTTGCTACCAGTCGAGATGCAGCAACGAGAAAACTGCTAACCCGGAATCCATAATGTGAAGAGTTGTAGCCACTAGTCAATTTTATCATCAAATGGTTAAGACCGTTTTAAGGCCTTGAAAGAAGGAACTGGAAGTCACATCCTATACAGGAAACAAGGGATAAAACTATATTTCTGTTTTTTAAAAAACTGGAAGGAGTGTGAGCACGACAATAGGCGAAACTATCTGCAATTATTGAGAAAAAGTTAATAAATAGTAAATAAAATTTCGGGGTTTAGGCGTTATAAGTATACAATTGAAGTAAAAACTCGCCAACCATCCGACAAAATGTCTGATAATATCACTGTTAAAATTGTTACTTGGAACCGTAAGTTCTATGCTAATAGTTTCTTCTCTTGAATTTCTTGCTGGGGACCTCTCCTCTAGCTTCCTACTTTCCTGTCAAGTCCGATCTTCAAAATTTAAATACAATATTAATTGTCATTTTCTGTTATATTTTGTTTGTTTTTTAAATCCTGTTCTTTTATTGTCCTCTTTATTTCACTCTCAGTAACCCCTTGCATCTCAGTAGCTTTTTTCATTTTGCGTAGGGTGAAATGATAAAAATAATTCAAAGAAATCCTATACCTTGGGGGTATTCGAGTTATTAGTGATAGAATACATATCCTCTTAAAAAGGATAAAATTAACCTTACTGGGCTTTAAGACACTCAATCGGTGTAAAGTAGATCGAATCAAACGAAGGTTTCCCTTACAAAAGGGGGACGCTTGTCCGAACCTTGCGCAGGACGGTAGACGTATTTCACACTATCTAACAGGTCATCGGTGTATATAACTGCAATCTTAGCTTTTTACGCCCATTGCATTTTTTCACATGCGAAAGTTGTGGTAGGATAAATCGTGGCTGCTTCACCACGACAATTTACCTGCACACAATCCCCTGAGAATCCGGCAGTTCTCGGCCGAGAAGAACATCACCCTACTGGAGCAACCCCTCTATTCACCTGATCTTGATCCGTATGACTTTTGTCTATTCCCTAAGCTCAAGGGAACCCGTTTTGAAGACGTGAAGGACATCAAGAGGGTCGTAACAACGGAACTGAGAGGTATCCGATAATCAGAATCCTTCCAGCAGTGCATAGAAGCGTAGCAGAGAAGGATGGAAAATGGCATTAGACTCTTGGGGAATTAGTATGAAGGGGAAACCATGGAGTTTGTTGTTTGGAATTAAAATAAATTGATTGTGACACCAGTCCTGTTACTTTTCGTAGCGTATCTCCTACGTTTTAGATCCATTTTTAAATGATCAGTTGCCTTTCTTTTTCTCTTGGATCGGCGTACCTCAGGTAACATCGTTGCTGGCGTTGGTAGATCAAATGTATCAAAAATCACCTCCATAGGTGTTTCTTCCACTGGACCGCTGTCAACCACGCGTGAAGAGCGTCGTCTGATCTGGTTAACCATTGCACCAGGGGAGAGGTGCCCAAACTCCTTTAATAATATTGTGCAACAGATTTATAATGTAAACTGCTAAGAAAATGAATAACAAAGTGGGAAAAAAATTGTGTTTCGTCCTTTATGGCTGCTTTCGATTAAAGTATTGTTGATGATGATGATGATGATGGAAATGCGCATGCGCACGAAGGAGAGAGGACAAAGAAATATTAAACTTTTAAATTTAACCTTTCTTTTTAATGTGTTTGAATATAAAGCTTAGCAAATTTCATTTAACTTATTTTCTAGTGTATAATACAACTTCAGTATAATGCGCCCTCCGTTTTTCTGAAGCTAAAACAGGGAATAAATTACATCCTTGTCTATAATACGACCCCGTACTACAGTCCTCCTTATGTACCATATTATCCACTAAAATCTCAATGTCGTACATATATTTCAGTAAAATATTTAATTTTTCATGATATTAAAGCAAAGCAATTTACTTTTTATGAGAACTGCTGCAGAAAGTAGTGAAGGAAAGCGAGAAGAAAGGAAATTGCAAGAATCCAGAATGTATGGTTGTTAGCAAAAGGGCCATCCCAAAATGCAAAATTACAAATTGGGGATGGCAAAATCAAACAAGTATAACAATTTAAATATCTGGGAAGTGTTTTGAGAGAGGACGGAAAATGCGATACTGAGATATGATGACGTATTGGGATAGCGAAAGTTGCCTTCCAAAAGTTAAGCAAAGTATTAAGAAACAAAAAAATGTCATTAGAAACAAACAAAAAAAAAGAAGCGTACTGAACAACCACGTGTAATATCAGTCCTCCTATATGGCAGTAAATGCTGTACAATCTCCAGACAGGTGAAAGAGAGACTTGGAGCAACAGAAATGTGGTTTTACAGAAGGATACTGAGAATCCCATGGACGGAACATGTGAGTAACGATCAAGTTTTAGAGAAAATGGGTACAAAATGGAAACTTATACTTAACATCAGAAAGAGACAGTTGAAATTTCTAGGGGGTGCACATAATGAGGTAAGAGGGATTGGGAAATTTGATACTCAGGGGGCAGATTGAAGGCAAGAGGAAAGTGAAAGAACTAGAAACGAAAAGATTCACAGACAACTGATATTAAAAGATGTAAAATTTACGATATAGAAAAAAAATGTTCAACTTATTGCTGTTTGATATAAGTAAATTAAAAACAAAATTCGACTCTGTACCGGTTAAAAATTAAAAAAAACTTTGCAATAGGTCGGAGTCAGTCAACTCCAAACTGCCAACTCGTCTACAAAAAACTAGGGCAGGCGAATCCCAATGCACAAAGAGAAAACTGAAAGAACTAGAAACGAAAAGATTCACAGACAACTGATATTAAATGTTAGCTTCTCTACAATTTATCCGCTTGAAGTTCTTTTTCTTGTGTAAACTGTGTGGCATAATATTTACTGAATTGGATTGATTTATTTTTTACAGCTTATCAAACTTTTATGGGTCATTAAAAGCCAGAAAGTGTTTTTATATTGCAAGAATTTTGAGAAGATAATAATGATTTACTAATACAAGCCCTAGTAATTGTTAACCCATAGCTGGGACAGTTGGATTCATGCCTTTCCCAAGGGTATTTGCACGTAAGTGAATATAACGAACCCGAGCGGAATTGGAATTCGGCTCTCAAATTTTTAAACCGCTATCCATTACACCATCGCACATCCAAGCTTACAACAACTGGTATTTTCAAGTGGTCGCCCATCTAGGTATTGACCAGGTTAAACGTTGCTTAATTTTGGTGAACCCTTATTCCAAGTTGATATAGCCATAGCCAAATACATAGATAGATAGATAGATAGATAGATAGATAGATAGATAGATAGATAGATAGATAGATAGATTTGTGTATTTAGGCAGCAAATTCTCATTTAGGCATGTCTGATTGAATAAATTACAGACATTATGTCTGCTAATTTTTAATAAAATCCGTTCATACTCACGAATAACCTTCCGTGTATTGATGTTAAAGGATGAGAGAAATGTGCTATAGCTGTTTAAATTTCTTTTATTTTCATTTCCCAAGTACTTTCGATCTTCTCCGAAGATCATCTTCAGGGGTGCAAATGGTACAAAACTATATGTTGTTCATTAGTATAAGTATTTATAGAGTTAAATTCCCAGATCAATTCTGTGGACAAGAAAGATTGGTATAAAATGACAATTGGAAAAATCTTAGATTTTGCCGACGCGTTTCGTCTTCCGACTTTTTCAAGGCAAAAATGAAATCGAAATGTCTCTGTTGTTATAGTTACATTAAAAAATCTAAATTTAAAAAGATAGAAGCTACTGTCCAAGCCTTTTTTCTGGTTAATGTAAATTACCTTTATAGTAAGAGATTTTTTTCCATGTCGACAATACAGTTAAATTCCCAGATCAATTCTGTGGACAAGACAGATTGGTATAAAATGACAATTGGAAAAATCTTACATTTTGCCGACGCGTTTCGTCTTCCGACTTTTTCAAGGCAAAAATGAAATCGAAATGTCTCTGTTGTTATAGTTACATTAAAAAATCCAACTTTAAAAAGATGGACGCTACTGTCCAAGCCTTTTTTCTGGTTAATATAAGTTACCTTTACAGTAAGAGATTTTTTTTCTTTTTTTAAATCTAGGATTTTTCCAATTGTCATTTTATACCAATCTATCTTGTCCACAGAATTGATCTGGGAATTTAACTGTATTGTCGACATGGAAAAAAATCTCTTACTATAAAGATAATTTACATTAACCAGAAAAAAAGCTTGGATAGTAGCGTCTATCTTTTTAAATTTAGATTTTTTAATGTAACTATAACAACAGAGACATTTCGATTTCATTTTTGCCTTGAAAAAGTCGAAAGACGAAACGCGTCGGCAAAATCTAAGATTTTTCCAATTGTCATTTTATACTATAAGTATTTATATAAAGATGGTCATTGTTATCCATTACCGTCATTTTTTCATTATGATTTTAAATTCAAAACGGTTGACAATGTGCTGAGCCTTCATTAGAATGTGAAAAAAATTATCCATTATATCCGTTATAATGTCATAGGCGCGCATTAAAGCCTGAAAAAACTGTTCCTTTACAGGCATTTCAGAACATTACTGCAGTATTCATAATTGATTCTGTCCAGTGCTGGCTTTTTTTTAAAATATAAATTGCTTCTAGTATCTGTAATCTGAATTTGTTGTTTTCATGGTGTGAGAGTGAGAGAGAGAGAGAGAGAGAGAGAGAGAGATAGGACAAGTCAAGACAAGACACGACAATATGTGTGGGTCAAGATAGACAAGAAAATCATTAAAATATGAATGTGAAGATGCTTATCGTATTTTATTCTGCATAATACGACTTGTGTATAATACGAACCCGTTTTCCTGAAGCTAAAAACAAGAAATAAATGACATCCTTAATTATAACAAGTCCCCGTAGTACACAGCCATCCCTATGTCATTTAATTTCAAAAGCTGTACCCTATTATCCCTTAAAATATCAATCCTGTACATGTATTTCACTAAAATGATGATCTTACGAGAACCAATATTTCGACGTGATATGGCCTTAAGCCGGCATTTATTGAAATGTAAGATTTTTTTCCTTAGACATATGTCCATTTCTATGAAAATTTTAAATCATTACACTATGAAAAGATACGTCCACGAAAAAATGGATTTACAACTTGCCATACAAATAAAAAGTTGGGAAAAGGTAAATAAATTATTTGTTCACATTTTGCCACAATTATAAGGAATTTATTTCCCATATTAACGATGACAATAATTGCCAACGCCACTACACGTGTGCCTCGTGTATTTGCTGGCGAATGATTACGTCATGAATCCCATAATTCAATTTCGAGTCGTATAGACACCACATGTACTGCACTGTAGTGTCTGGGAAAATATTCGCTGATGGTGCCCATTAAGGAATGTTGCATCTGCACAAATATTTGCTTTCATTGCTAATGACGCCGGATTGCTGTTGCGTTTAATTTGCAAAGATAAATTGGCTAATTTGGTGCTTGGAAAGGTCAATTATAAGCATTAGTATATTACATATATACTAACACCTTAACAAGATGGAAAGAAATATTAGAATAAGCCAAAGAAATAATGTCGCAAAATGAGCTATATATGAAAACATTTTATATAAAAAAAACTGAATACGTAAATATATGAACATACAATATATATATATATATGTGTGTGTGTGTGTGTGTGTGTGTGTGTATATTATAAATTAACGTATTTAAAATATGGTTTCTTCACTACACAGGAATTACCAAGTTTCAAAAACCGAAGATAAAATCTTCAAATTTAATTATATAATTAAATTAAAAGCATTAGTTCTGTTTCATCTTCAAGTGAATTTTGGAAAAAAAATTTGTTCCAAAATTAGCTTGAAGATGAAACAGAACTAATGCTTTTAATTTAATTATATAATTAAATTTGAAGTTTTTAGCTTCGGTTTTTGAAACATGGTTATTACTGTGTAGCGAAGAAACCATATTTGAAATCAGTTAATTTATAATATTTATACTCTGTAAATTTACATTGAGCACTGTTTTGTAAAAATAAAAATATCAGTATGAACACTGGATTATACAACTTACTGTTCTTTCTTATTATTATATCATATATATATATATATATATATATATATATATATATATATAGTGTAAATTTATTTAAACTCTGTGGGTAAAAAAACCTGGATAGCACAATTTTCAAATAAATTGGCATCCGAGGAAAAATGGAAAAATAAGAAAGCACCAGAAACCTCCGAACAGGGTGAAAAAAATCATCCAGTAGCTTAAATTTCTGGTATAAAGGGGAAAAAACAGCGAGTAATAAGTTAAAACAAAGAGTGCTCAATACACTAAGTAGAGTAAAAGTCAAATAAATAAATCCTAATGAGCCAGATACTACCTACCTAGGTTTCAGCACGTGGGATCATCAGGGTGAACTGGTTCCGATATATGTCAAAAATTTCCCGATGCATAAAAATTAAAGTATATATGCTGTCCACCTGATTGTTCTTTTCCCGCTCATTATTAATGTTTCTGTTCCTAATTCTTCCACACCTAGTAACCCCTTATGTCTTAGTAGCTTCCCAGCCTTGTTTGCTGAGGAAGCGATTAATATATATATATATATATATATATATATATATATATATATATATATATATATATCAATTATGTGGTGCAGGTTCAATTTATATTACGCGAATAATTCATACGAAAAGCAGATAATGAAGTTAATGATATAAATGGCAAGAATCACTCTCGCAAACATTTTTTAATAATAAAAAAATCTTACCTATTTCCCTACCTGAAGATGATCGTATGAAACGATTGAAAGCTAGTAGTAAAAAAAGACCTGATAAAACCGGAATTTATAAACAAGGATCATACCATTCATTAACGGATTCCAGGTTAATGTATTTTATTATTAAAAATTGTTTGCGAAAGTGATTCTTGCCATTTATATCATTAACTTCATTATCTGCTTTTCGTATGAATGATTCGCGTAATATATATAGATATGTGTGTGTGTGTGTGTGTGTGTGTGTGTGTGTGTGTGTGTGTGTGTGTGTGTGGTGAGAGATGGGCTCCGCCAGATCTACCTGCCAAAGATACGCTATGCATAGATGGATACCTCTCGCGTTTCAACCCAGATATGTGGAGGGTATTGATCAGATGCTCAGATGCGCAGTGACCCTACGTCCACATTCAGTCATGAAATTGATATCGATGACGATGATGATGATTCTACGAATAAGAAAACAACAATGATGTTTCTACTGAAATGTCCTTGGCAGCTGACCTAGCAAAGGATTCAATATAGTCTTTCCATTTCGTATCAGCAGAGAACGTGAGCCCGAGAAGGCGCAAATACTTTTTGTTACTATTTTCTTTAAGACGTGTTCGTTTCTTCTGTCCATGGTATTCTCAGCATCCTTCTGTAGAACCACATTTCTGTTGCTTCTAGTTTTCTCTTCTTCGCCTGTGAGGAGATTGTCCCGTATTTACTGCCATAGTAATTGTTATATACCGTTCCTATGAACACTAATGAGTATGTCACACTCCTCATAAATACGTTGGACGTTGAGGATAATATACTGTCTAAGTAGGTCACCACTAGCAGTGGTTTACCTACTTCACGCCGCTGGCGAGTATTGCATTTTGTTAATGTTATAAAGATTACCATTTCATTTCCAACCTTCGTTTTGATTATTCCTCATTCAATAAACTTTTCTAGATTACAACAGAAAGTATAAAAATACATTTTTAATACTAAAAATACCAGCAGTAGATTTTATATAAAAAATTATAAACAACCTTTATTGAAAGTAAAATGACCAACAGTGCATTTTATACAGGCATACAGTAGTGTTGAAAATATTTAGATTTCAACACTAAATAACCCATGGAATTTAATATATCACTAAACAAAATTAAACAGCCAACTTGAAAGAACTTTTTCATGACATTAATTCATATAATATCCTACAATTTCTTAAAGAAATCAATTTGTAAAAAATATAACCTCAACAAAGCTACGACATAAAACACACATATGACTGTTTTTAGTAATTATGTCCACACAAACATATGTAAAAAAGTTGAGTATCATCTACCATGTTCTCAATTGTGAAAGCAGAATAACATTTTTCATATTTTTATTACTTCAAAACTCTCAAAGATTTTGACATTAAATGACCCATAAGGTATTGATATGCCATTAAACAAACAAAATCTTGGGCGTAATTGTCTTTAGATTTTCGGGAATATCACTGATGGCAATCTTGAAATAGGAATCAATAGATTTATTTCTGTCAGCAAATTTTGCTTTTACCAATTGGAGATTTCTTCTACGAGCCTTACTAGAAATATCAAGTTGTTTAATACGATGTTAGGAATCAAAATTCTTAAACAAAAGTGATTGTCTAGTATTTACAGCCATAGTGATCTTAAAAACCACATTTGAACTTCTCTTTCCATCTTCAGTTTCAATCTACATTTGTGAACAACTATTTTCTTCAGTGAATCTTTGTTGAGTGCAAACTTTAACTGGACATTTTTTTTAAATCGCCAAAGATATCATCTTCTCCAATATTCCGTGTCCCTTCAGGACGTGAATAATTATGATTCTGAAAAGATTCCTAATCCTTCATAGCTACGAACGTTATTTATGTTTATACGACCCCTTCCTCTTCTCATTCTGTTGTTCATTTATGCAAGCTTGTTGGGTAAGTTACTCGTTATATTCCTGTATTTCTCATGCTTTCACTACGCCCTGTGCTTCCTGGGTATGACGATAAACCACATCCAGCAGCAAGGCTTCTGTTCGGAAGATTGGAGGTTTTAAAGAGCGTGGAACCACTACTTAATTACTGTTGTTTCCAGATCCACTTTGATCGAATCGCGGTAGCACCTGTTAGGGTCCCAGCTATGAGCAAATAGTGAATCCTCAAACAAAAGCACGTCCTAGGTATAACGATAAACTACATCCGGGAGCAAGTCTTCTGATCGGGAGATTGGAGGTTTTAAAGAGCGTGGAAACATCTCTTAACTCCCCCCCCCGGCTCAGGGTGGTAGCACTTATCAGGGTTCCCAGCTATGGGCAAATAGTGATCCTCTAAACAAAAATCAACAGTACATTTTTACAGTAAAATGACCAACAATCTTTTTTATAGGAAAATGACCAATAACACATTTTTATAGCAAAATGACTCTCGATACAACACTAAAAAGTATAAAAATACATTTTTATAGTAATATTACCAGCAATGTATTTTTATAAAAAATTACCAATAATACATTTTTGTAGTGAAATTACTAGCAATAGATTTTATAATCTACAAGATATACATGCATACACACACACATACAAACATACACACACACACACACATATATATATATATATATATATATATATATATATATATATATATATGTAACGTAAATCATTCAAACGAAAAACAAATACTGAAGCTAATTATACGGCGAGAATCACTCTCACAAACAATATTTAATAATAAAATACAATCAACTTCGAATCTGTTAATGAATGGTGTGATCCTTGTTCATTAACAGATTCGAAGTTGATTGTATTTTATTAGTAAATATTGTTTGTGAGAGTGATTCTCGCCGTATAATTAGCTTCAGTATTTGATTTTCGTTTGAATGATTTACGTTACATAAATTGATTACGCACTACAAAATTGACATATATATATTTATATATATATATATATATATATATATATATATATATATATATATATATATATATATATATATGATGAAAATGTGGAAAAAACAAAGCAAAATCCGAATATGTGAGTTTACTGTTTTTATTTTGTTTTTGTTTTTGTTATTCTGTCGACGTCAGACGTTTCGGTCAAATAGACCTTCTTCGGGACATGGTTAATGGAGACATATTTATATTAGATTTAAGTTTGATGGAGAGACGATATATACAGGACTGGTCAGAAACAGAAAAACTGAAATTCTAAAGTCAAGTATTCTTTCTTAGAGTCGGATATGCTGGCGTCGCGTGGGCGGCAACTACGAAGACCTGCGCACAGGGAAGAAGATTGTGTCCTAAGTGGAGGGTGAGGGGGACTATTTAAAACTATAGCTTATCGGTACGTTTGTCACGCATTAATCTCGCCACTGAGCTCGCGATCTGAAAGAAACCAGGTCTATTATTTACTGTATGTGAGGTGGCTATCATGCCAGCCTCATAAATCTGTCTAAGGTTCTTATTGTGGATATATTTTAAGATCTTCACAGAGTCGAAATCAAAATTGTGATCAGATTTGGCTATGTGTATAACTAAAGCACTGCTTAGATTACCGAGGCGAATGTCACGTTTATGTTCGGAAATGCGAGATTTCAATGATCTACCTGTCTCGCCTACATAGCTCAGGTTGCAGTCTCTGCAGGGCACCTGATAGACGCATGCATCGGATGTAATATGTTGTCTGCTGGCATTACTCAATATGTTACGTATAGATTTAGTGGGTAATGTAGTAGTTTTAATTTTTAGCGCGTTTAGATTGTTGGAGATGTGTTCGGTCAGAGGGTTATTCGGTAGAAAGATGCGGCCAATGGGATTATCAGGGGCAGCTGAGAGTGTGCCTTTCTCCACCTTTGATGTAGTAGTAGTAGTCGGTATGTTGTTATGTACTGATGGACGAACTCTGTGGATAACAACATCTGTACATAACAACATACCGACTACTACTACTACATCAAAGGTGGAGAAAGGCACACTCTCAGCTGCCCCTGATAATCCCATTGGCCGCATCTTTCTACCGAATAACCCTCTGACCGAACATATCTCCAACAATCTAAACGCGCTAAAAATTTAAACTACTACATTACCCACTAAATCTATACGTAACATATTGAGTAATGCCAGCAGACAACATATTACATCCGATGCATGCGTCTATCAGGTGCCCTGCAGAGACTGCAACCTGAGCTATGTAGGCGAGACAGGTAGATCATTGAAATCTCGCATTTCCGAACATAAACGTGACATTCGCCTCGGTAATCTAAGCAGTGCTTTAGTTATACACATAGCCAAATCTGATCACAATTTTGATTTCGACTCTGTGAAGATCTTAAAATATATCCACAATAAGAACCTTAGACAGATTTATGAGGCTGGCATGATAGCCACCTCACATACAGTAAATAATAGACCTGGTTTCTTTCAGATAGCGAGCTCAGTGGCGAGATTAATGCGTGACAAACGTACCGATAAGCTATAGTTTTAAATAGTCCCCCTCACCCTCCACTTAGGACACAATCTTCTTCCCTGTGCGCAGGTCTTCGTAGTTGCCGCCCACGCGACGCCAGCATATCCGACTCTAAGAAAGAATACTTGACTTTAGAATTTCAGTTTTTCTGTTTCTGACCAGTCCTGTATATATCGTCTCTCCATCAAACTTAAATCTAATATAAATATGTCTCCATTAACCATGTCCCGAAGAAGGTCTATTTGACCGAAACGTCTGACGTCGACAGAATAACAAAAACAAAAACAAAATAAAAACAGTAAACTCACATATTCGGATTTTGCTTTGTCTTTTCCACATTTTCATCATACCGTCGGATCTACATCCACACATTTGCTTACATATATATATATATGTATATATAAAGACATTTTTATGTTTAACATTCTTTTCATAGATACAAGTATTTCAGTAAATGCTCTGCTTATAATAAACAGTATTAAACACAATTTACCGGCCTGAATGTCCGAGAAATTTTCATAGAAATATTCGTCCTCCGACAGGATTCGAACCAGTATCCTAGACAGAACCGTCTTATAGCCTGAAGTGCCTTAACCGATTCGGACACTGAGGATCGTTCGGTTGGCAAGGTCCAATTTACTGCTTTTAAACTTCAATCTTCCATGAATCTCGCACGTACATTCATTAATCGGTTAAGGCACTTCAGGTTATATGACAGTTCTGTATAGGATACAGGTTCGAATCCTGTCGGAGGACGAATATTTTCTATGGAACGAAACGCGTTGGCCACTATTACAGTTTCCCTATTGTCATTTATATTTATAAATATTGTATTTTCTACAGGTTAACTCTGAGAAATTTTCATATACATACATATATATATATATAGGGTGTCCATAAAGTTCGGGTGTACTTTAAAAAAATTATAGTATAGCTAAAATAACCAATGTGATTTCAGGCATTACTGTAAATCAGTTGGCAAATGTTTTCCGTGAACTGCAAAATCGTATTACCCTTTGTATTGCTAATGATGGAGGACATGTGGAATCTCAAATAAAATTTTAATAAAACCTTAAAAAATATAGATTTACTTCTTTCTAATCCTTTTTACAAATTATTTCTATCGCAAATACAAATAAAGTTATAATTTTTTTAATGTGCACAAAAACTTTATGGAAACCTTGTATATATATATATATATATATATATATATATATATATATATATATATACCTTTTACACGGAAAGTATAAAATTATATAGAAAATATTTAGATTTTGGCATTGAATAATCCATAGAGGTTGATATGCCGCTAAACAAAATCAAACTACGCCTTGTAAATGTCAAATTCGCCAAGCCTTCTTTCTGCATTATGTGCCTTCGAAATTTTAACTTTATCTTTCTGATTCTAAATGTAAGTGTACTTTTAGTTCTCATTTTCCTTGAGATGACTTCGTTGCTTACCCAAACCCTAAGGAGAGACTGCAGCAAAACAAAAAACAGAAACAAAAGATCTTGACAGTAAACAAGAAAAGTATTTTTACAGCAGCTTGTATCATATGATTTGCTCTCCGGGTTTAAATCTGTAATTATAGGTCGACAGATCTATAGACTTGTTTTGTCTTTCGGTTCACGCTAAAGTTGAATTCTGTCCAGAATGTCAAATATGGCTCTTCTACCGTAACAAGTAGTTTGTTGACCACTGAGATAGATAGATAGATAGATAGATAGATAGATAGATAGATAGATAGATAGATAGATAGATAGATAGATAGAAAAGACTGAGACAAAAACAGACTGAGATGAATAGATACATATGGAATTTTAGATAGATAGATAGATAGATATGAACAGACTGAGATAGATAGATAGATAGATAGATAGATAGATAGATAGATAGATAGATAGATAGATAGAAAAGACTGAGACAAAAACAGACTGAGATGAATAGATACATATGGAATTTTAGATAGATAGATAGATAGATATGAACAGACTGAGATAGATAGATAGATAGATAGATAGATAGATAGATAGATAGATAGATAGATAGATAGATAGATAGATAGATATGAACAGACTGAGATAGATAGATAGATAGATAGATAGATAGATATGAACAGACTGAGATAGATAGATAGATAGATAGATAGATAGATAGATAGATTGATAGATAGATAGATATGAACAGACTGAGATAGATAGATAGATAGATAGATATATAGATAGATAGATATGAACAGACTGAGATAGATAGATAGATAGATAGATAGATAGATAGATATGAACAGACTGAGATAGATAGATAGATAGATAGATAGATATGAACAGACTGAGATAGATAGGTAGATAGATAGATAGATAGATAGATAGATAGATAGATAGAATGATTGTGCGAAAAGTAATGTAATAGGTTAATAATTGTAAAATGTGGTAAGTGTGTGGTGAGCCCAAGTTTAAAAATAAAATATGAAAATAATTTTTTTTTTTAATAATGCATTTGCTTTCCTTTAAACATTTCTCTCTCCCTCCCCTCCAATCTCCCTCCCCTTCTCTCTCCCTCCCTTTCACTCTCACCCTCCCTTCCCTTCTCTCTCACTCTCCCCTTCTCTCTCTCCCTCCCCTTCTCTCTCTATGCTTCTCTCTCAACTAATAAGAAGGTAAATCTCAAATAAAAAAAGTAAAAGAAAAGACTGAACAACTGCTGCGAAACGAAAGTTAGCTGGTCCAGCGTGTAGTTATTGTGACCAGAAATTTACCAAAATAAGAGCCGCTCTATGCATAACGTCTGCTATAAAAAAAAAGAAGAATTTTGGCCAATCAAAAGAACAAAGAGTCTTTTGATGTTAGCCGAAACCAAGCTTCGCACCAAATAGTCTGATGGTTTTCTGAAGTCCATATAAAGAGACAGACAGCAGAAGATAGGAGTCAGTCAGAGAAACCAACCAAGCGTGTCGCGTGAAGAAATTAAGCTGTCATCTGTTTATTTTTACATTTGGTAAGTGCACCAATCTTAATAGTGACTATATGGTAATGTCGCATAATAATGCTGGTAACATAGGCAGATTGTTTTATTTAAATTCGCTATATTTGGGCAGTAATTCTTCTTTCAAACATGCATTGTTAAAAGCGACTAACATTGTTTATCTATTATATTTGTGACAAGCGTGTTCACACCACAAGGTCAGCAGTGTGGATAGATGGTAGGATAAATGTTTACCGGAAACTTTGGAATAAAACGAACTGACATAAGAGTTTAAAATAAATAATATATTTTTATTTATTTTCTTTAGACTGATGAGTGATTTTGGTATTCGGCGTAGCAAAAAGTTCGTTAATAAGGTGGATATTGGTAGCAGTCTGGAGAAATGTCTGTTAGTGGTCGTTTTGAAGATAAATAGGGGTAGTAGTAATATCAGGAATTAGGTCAATATCTATCTACTATGTTTTTCTCGGCTCTGAGCCAGGCGGAAATATCAGTAGCAAATGGCCTCTTAACTGTTTCTGCTCTCGTCGCGCATGGTTGATTTCTACGCGGTAGCGTTATTTTGTTCCATCTTGTCCTCGTCCTATCTGCCGTCTCTTCTGCTACTAGTTTAGAGGTTTCAGGTTTATATCATTTTGACTAGGTTTAAGAATTTGTCCAGAATATTGGTATCAGCTAACACCAAAAGTCTCTTTCTGTCATTTTTTTTTTGATTGGCCAAATTATTTTATTTTCCGTTCCTTTTTTTTTTATAATGGAAGTTATGCGTGGAGCCTCGCTGATTTTTGGTATTTTTCAGTCACAATTAAATAGGCTGTACTCCTAGAAACTTCCGGTGTTTTTGGCCGCATTCAGTCTTTTTTTTCTACTTCCTCTTTTTATTTGAGGGTTGCCTTCTCGTTAGATGAGATAAAAGTATATAGAGAGAAGGGAAGTGTGAAAGAGAGAGAGAGAGAGAGAAAGAGATAAGTGTTTTAAAGGAAAACGCAAATGCCTTATATTAACTATAATTCATTGTGTTTCATTTTTATATTTTATTTTTATTGGGATTTACTACATATTTCATGATCTTTAAAAAATCTACTAATAACCTTTCGTAAATGTTGTTGTTAAACTGCCCAAATTTATGTTGTGTGTTGTATTTGAGGAAGGATATTCGTACAATGAATAAAAAAAAATCACTAAATATAATAGACACAAAATGTCTGTTGCGTTCAACAATAAATGTTTTATTCGTATATTAATAAATATGTTGGATAAGATAATGTTTGTAAACTTACTTTTCGGACATCCCATACTTACCTGGCACAGGTGGTAACACGGCTATGACTAGCTTAGACGAGCTCTGACCAGCTTGGACAAGCTATGACCAGCGGCCCGAGTGGAAAAACTCGGGTCCCCACGTTAAAAGCCGACCTTGTGTCGCAACCTGACTCAGTGGAGGGTCAAGTAAATCTCCTTACCTGGCACAGGTTGTATCAGGGCTATGACTAGCTTAGACGAGCTCTGACCAGCTTGGACAAGCTATGACCAGCTAAGACCAGCGGACCGAGTGGAAAAACTCGGGTTCCCACGTTAAAAGCCGACCTTGTTTCGCAAACTGACTCAATGCGGGGTCAAGTAAATCTCCTTACCTAGCACAGGTGGTATCATGGCTATGACTAGCTTAGACGAGCTCTGACCTGCTTGGACAAGCTAAGACCGGCTTAAACCAGCGGCCCCAGTGGAAAAGCCGACCTTGTGTCGCAACCTGACTCAGTGGGGGTCAAGTAAATCTCCTTACCTGGTACAGGTGGTATCACGGCTATGACTAGCCGAGATGAGCTATGACCAGCTAAGACCAGCGGCCCGAGTGGAAAAACTCGGGTCCCCACGTTAAAAACTGACCTTGTGTCACAACCTGACTCGGGAGTGGCTCAAGTGAATCTCTATACTTTTCGGATATCTCTCGTAGATATAAGATCAGTATAATTTTTTTTAACGAAAGCTGTTGTTCGTAATCTGTTCACATTTTACTTAGTTTCTTTATGGACGTCAAAATCTACAAGTTTGGTGACTGATCTGTCTCTTTCAATCACTAACATTCATTTCTCCTATTTTTCTCGGGTCTCTACTTTGCCTCTCTCGGTCCATCTTCTCCGCACCCTAAGGTGCCTGTCGTAGAGCAAAGGTCAGCTAGTTCTAGTTGCTCGAACAGACTACTGCCGTGTGTTCGATATTTAACTACTTCCCCCACACGAATATAATGTAACACGGAGTCAGTTTAACGTGGGGACAGACACACGAACCTGTGCGTTAGAACAAAAACTATCCAGTCCAGAATATTCTGACCTTACCTTTGTAGCGGACCGTGTGGGTGAAGATGTGAAGAGATATCAGAAGGTTAAAATTTCCCGCTAGCCGGTTCAGCTACATGGGAATGTTAGACTTTAATTAAGTCCAAAGAAGACAAAGAAAACAAACAAGACCGATATACATGGGTAAACGAATATATATTAATAACAAGTTACGCAAAGACATGAACAGTTACATAGTGTTTGTATGGAGAAATTATGTGTGTGTGTTGTGAGTGTTCGTACGTACGTGTATTGTTCTTAGCGCGTTCCCAGAATTTGGGAAACGCTGTATCTGTGAGAGGTCACATATTGGTGTAAGTGGAAAAAGAAAGATTTTTACCTCGCCTCCGCGCGAGGTGGCGGCCCAAGGCCTAAGTCGAAAAAAAGAGATTTTACCTCATCTCCAAGCTAGGTGGCGGCCCAAGGCCTGAGTCGGAAAAGAGAGAGAGACGAAGAGTCAGCCAGTATTTATAGCCAGGGGAGAGAGACCCCTGTTGAAGGATTAAGGGACTGAGGAGGAGCTAACTGCGACACCTTTATCTAATGAGGAGCTACTGCTCCAGAGTCGGAATATCCTGAACCCTGTCTGACTCAGGTATATTGCTACATCATGTCCAGAGACAAAGAAATATTGCTGAGGAGAGGAACAGATACGCTAAACGCTAATCACAGACCGTGTCGTGTAGTCGATCTTCAGTGAGTTCCCAGTTATTGTGAACCTGTACTAGATTAATCGGAACTTTGTAAATATTATATCTCGTTGGGATTGGCCTAGATATTCAATTCAGTAACAGAACAAATACCCCTACCTACTGCAGTGAGACGACACGGAAAGCGGAAATACCAACAATGAAACCGGAAAACAAACTTTCCCCACCTCTCACACACCACCACAGGGCACCTCGGGGCGGTGTAACGGCTAGAATAGTTATGACTGAGTAGTGAGTTCGATCCTCACTGGGTTCCTCTTACATTCGGCCTTGTGTCACATCTAAGCTACGCTTGGAAAAGTTATTCCCCTCCCCCCACAGACGAAATATTGTACATATGGGGTCTAGTTAGTAATTTCATGGAGACATGAGGTATTATGGTGGGTGTGGTGAGAAAGGTACGTAAGAATGTGTTGGTCTGGTACAAGGAATATTGTTCTGGGTCAGCGTTTGTGGCTAGCTAAGTTAAAAGTTAAGACAGAAGACCGACCTTTTCCCCTTTTTTTTGGCCTTGTGCCACATTTTCTGGAGTTTCAGAATTAAATAAACTCACCCACTATCACATTAGCTTCTTAATCTAAATTTTAGATAATCTCTCTAAAACGATATTTTTTTTTTCTATAAAATACAAAAATTTGACACAAATGGAAGGACGCGAGAAGGCTAGTCTTCTGTAAACTTAGCTAGCTACAATCACCAACCCAAAGATACCACAATATTCCGTATCAAATCAACACATTAACTTAACATTCTTACTCTTTACAGCATCCACCATAATCCCTCAAGATTTTTATGAAGTCCTAACTAGCCCCCATATGTACAATTTCAATAACCTCCCTAAAGTTCCGGAAGAATATTTGAAAATAAAATAATCTTCTTCCTTTTTTATACATATATTTTTTTACTATTTTCAGCTCTTGTCCATTTCTAAGACTAACACCAAAGTACGGAAATCGCTGCCCTATTTTCTCAAGGGGTCAAGTGTCCAAAAAATACCAATCCCACCAACTCGTTACTAGTTTAAAAAAAACAATTACTTCGAGTTGTCCCACAGTTTAAAAGGGGTGACACCCATTTCTTCTTCACCGTGGTGTGTGTGTAGATTTCACTTTCCCCTCTTCCTACTACTACAGGTGGTATGGAAGATAAACTGGTTTTGTAAACTATTCGTGTTTTTTTGACTTACCTGGAATTTTTTTTAAAAACGGATTTACACTGGTTGATACCAGCGGTTTCAACCACCAGTATGAAGTAAGTTTTTGCTTTCTTTTCAGAGCCATAATTCTGAAACCTTTTGCTTTGAGATAACTTATTTTTCAGGCTTGTTTTCACCTGTAGTCTATGTGAGACTGCTGAATAAATGGCTCTATTTCTTTTACTAGGTCAACGCACAATCTGGCTTGTTCGTTAGTTACCTGTTTTCGTTATGGCGGGCGACGCCTGAGTGAAATAAATATTGTTGCTTGTCCTGTCTTTTTTTTTTCTCCCTACCTGTAACTACGGACAGCACATCGGTTCTAATTGGCTTTATTATACTACTAATCGTTTTAAATAGGTAAAAAAAAAAAAAACAACAAAGTGCACTGTAGTTAGTTAATCAAGGTTAGATTTTTAAATTCAACTGGTCTGTTATGAACTGAAAAGTCAGGTAAATTTCTTTGACAAGTGCTAAATATGGGCTATTTGTCTACCTGTTTGCTTTCTTCCTGTCTTCAGATAACAAATTATTGCCCTTAAAGCCATTATTAGTTACTTAACGAAAAAGAAAAAAGATCAAACACAGTATGTCCTTAAAAGTAAAACCTGCATTTCCTAAACCTAAGCATTTGTTCGTTTTTTTTTTTCTTTTTTTAGTACTCCATTACACTACAGAAACAAAACATGTTCAGAATTTTCGAAATAGAAAAATAAACGCTATATGGTTTGTTTTTAATGTACAAGTAACCAAGAAAATAGAATTTTTTGTTTTTAATTAATACTGATTATAAAAAAAAAAAAAAAATTTTCTTTACTCCGGTTGTGTTGAGCTGAAATATCCTAATTTGGTTTGTAATAAAAGTAGTGGTATTTCTTGAAGAATATTTTTGACAAAATGAAAAATAGCCTATTTATAAAAGAATTGCAGTAAGTTTACTACTTCTAGCAACGTAAATGTCGCTAACAAAATAATATATCGTGAATAAATATTCAAGACTGGTTTGAGCGTGTTAGAGACGGTGGCTCCGTAGGTGAGGGAGCCGGGACCCCATATCATTTTCTTACCCTCGGAACCCCAAAAGCTCATAATTCGGCTTTGCAATAACAAAAAATACTTCCATCTGTTATAAATTTCACAAAACTCCGATAAATCTTAAAAAAATTCGTTTGGTTTTATTTTTTTTTTTATAGTTGCAAATGTAAATGGTAACAAAGATTGAAAGATGCCATGTTCGTTAAAAAAAAAAAAATACTCTCGAAGAAAATTTTTTTTTTTTTTTAAGGCTTGTATAGTTCTTCACCTTTACAAAACCATTATCAGCAAAAAAAAGTCATAGCACTTCCATAGCTCAACTGGAACGACTAAATTTTTAGAAGGCCTAAATATAAATTTAAAAAATAAGGGGCTCCAATCTATGTCCAGGGGAGAGAGAAAAACCTCAGTCAACAGGATACAAAAAAAATGACGTCTAAGGTGGGTTTTTTTTTTTTTTTTTACTTTCTCTTTTAAGATGAAACTTGTACATTCATGACTCATTATGAGAATTAAGTCACTTCCTAATTTCAAAGAACTGAATAGATTTAGTCTGGCATAAGGCTTGATAAGTGAGGCACCCCAAATAGAACTCATTTTAACAATAATGGTCATCTAACTTAGCTCGTTAATCATCACCATGTCAAACCACTTATTTCAAGAAATAATTATTCATTAAATCTGGTTTTTAAATATTGACCTTTTTTCTTTTCTTTTCCGCCTGTAGGTCGTAATAAAAATGCGTCCTGTTAAAAAACAAAAAGCTTGTCAACGATATTTAGAAAAAAAATCTTTCAAAATCTTTTTTTTTTTTTTTTTTTTTTTTTTTGCAGGGGTGGGGGTCGAAATTAATTTAAAATTCTCTAAAAAAAAAAAAAAAAACACTGAAAAATGCAAAAACTAAAAAGTGTGTACTGTAAACAGTCGCTAGCATCTTTAAAAATATTACTTCTTTTGTTAGAAACAGACTAAATAAAAAATTTTATAAGCTCAGATTTTATCGTTAAAATCCCAAATTAAATATGATGTGATTGGTGAACAAAACATTTTTACGATAAATTACAAAAGATGAAATAATTCCGATCACCAAGAACTTAATTCGATGATGGGCCAAACAAAATAAAATAAGTCACTATTTTTGCTGTTCGACTTCCCAGGTGTTAGTCACCGTCCACAATCCTCAAAAATGCTTGGCAAAATTCGTTTATAATAAAAATCTATTGTTCAATAGTGAGTTTGCTAAAGAATAAACCTGTCTGCTCAAATTTCCACCTTTTACACTGCAAAATATGTTTAGTAAGCCCAGGCTACTTACTCCTAAGTCTCTAAAGTGGTTATTAATTTTACAATACTAAGAAAACCACGCTGGTGTGTGTTGTGGCCTATGGATATCAGTGAGCTGAGTTCAAATTCCAGTTGGTTTCCGAATTTACATTATTCGGACTATTGTCCTCATCTTTGTTCCATATTCATTACAACATTTTGGCCGTTGTACACTCCGGCCTTCTTCAGGTGGTTGGAATGTTGAACTGAACCCTTTATTTCGATCACTGGGGTAGACTGTTCTAGTTCCACGTGCCATGTTTAATGGATGTTAGTTATCAGTTATCTCGTGTTAATTCCCCTCTCCAAGTTCTCCACTGCCTTAACCGGATATTGAACTCACACTCTTTGGGTCCTGTCACTGGATCTAACTAACGCCTTTATCCACTGTGCCATGTGTCCTTTAAGACATTCCAACAACCTGAAAAAGGACCGGAGCTTTGTAATAAATATGGCGATAAAGATGAGAACAATAGTTTGAATAATGTAAATAGTGTACATAATACCTCATCTCCGAAATATACAGACACCAGTTGGGTTCGTTGCATTCACTTACGTGCAAATACTCTTGGGGAAAAGTATGAATTCATCTATCTCTTATCTGCCGCCACCCAAACCCCCTAGAAATTATGGATTGGTTAGCAGGACAGGCTGGATCCAATAGCCTTGGTCTATTGCAGAAAGAAATAGCAACCCACTGTGGGGAAAAGTCATGAATCGAAAGACAACTGATCGCCCAAATGTGTATCATGTATGGCGCTTAACCACATCTCCCTCCGTAAAGTTCAAACAAACCGTCTAATTAGAGGATGTCTTCATCAAATTATTGCTCTTTCATTTAGTAATTATTTGTATGACTGGAATTTTAAAAAAATGTATAGATTGGTGGAGGAGCTGGTGAGCTGAGTTTATATTCAGCCATGTTTGTTATATTCATATCCTTGAGAAAGGTATGAATCTGTCTTTTCTCACCTTATCTATGGGTTAATAGCATGACAGACTGGGTCCTATAGCCTTGGGTGGCAACCAATCTAGGACAATTCTGAATTCAAAACCTGAAATTTTAGGGGTATAGACTGAGGGTGTACCACACCATGTTCCTTGGATGTTGGTCAAGAGCTTGGAGAAGAGATGGGCATTGCCAAGCTATCTGAAAGCCTGCTGAAAAGATCATGAGGAAGATTTAAACACCACCATGCTGGATCAGCAGATCAGCCAGGAAGTGGAGATGTCTGCCTTCTGCCTTTGGCACAAGATGATAGGGTGGAGAAAAAATATATATACTTCCCTTGAAAAGTCATGAGTTACATTTTGCTAGGATAAAAAAAAATTACAAAACTGGATTGTACAAGTCATTGTATCTTCTTTCCTGATGAGTGGTATCCTGGGTAAGATGATAAACTACATCCAACAGCAGGGCCTCCAATCGGAATTTGTTGAGGAGCATGGAACCACCTCTTAATTGCTGGTGTTCCAGGTTCATTCTGAATCAGCGTGGTAACACTTGTTAGGATCCCAACTATGGGCAAATAAATAGTTAACCCCCAAATTGGGGTCAATACACTATGAAAGTGTAAAAATAGGTTTTAATATCAGCAATAAATTTTTTGAATGAAAAATTATTAACCACAATACAATATTACCAGCAATACATTTTTGAAAGGAAAAATATTACCAGCAATATATTTTTGAAAAAAAATATTACCAGCAATAAAAATCTTTTTGGCATTAAATAACCCATTGAGGTTGATATGCCATAAAACAAACAAAACCTGATTATGGGTCATGTTCTGTCCTTGTGATGTCTGATGTCTCTTTCACTGAACTAGATCATATCACTTTTTCTGCACCTATACAACATAGGTATTAAACGGAAGACTGTCATTGATCTTTTTTCTTCTTCTTCCTGCCAACTCCCATCTGTGTAATGCACTCAACATTATGTTTGTAATAAACATTTCTAGGTAACTTACCAGGCACAGGTGTGGATATATTGTTTGTGTACTTTTGCACAAATTGTTGTTTTTTGTTTGTTTGTTTTTTTTAATTTCATTAAAATATTTATTCTTCTTCATAAATGTCTTTCTAACATAAAAAATTGTATTTGTCACCACCCGAAGTAGATTTTACTCAAAATGGAAACACAAGTGTTTATCAATTTTACTTGCGATAAGTATCGCACTCTAAAATAGTCAAGTGCCATACATGATACATCGCTTGGACGGTCATCTCTTTTGATTCACGTCTGAATAGGCAGAAGATTTCCCCACAGTCAGCTGCTCTTTTTGTGATAGACTGGTTGCCAACCAAGCCTATAGTCTGTCCTGCTATTGAACCCGTAAGTGGGGGGAGAAGAGATGGTTTCATGCCTTTCCTAAGAGTATTTATGCATAAGTAAATGTAACAATCCTGACTTGAATTCAAACTCGGATCTCTGATTTCTCCTTCCGAGCTGTTATTAATGGCCTCCCCCCAAACTGTACATTTGCACAAAGAGAAGTCGGGGAGGCTCACCGACTTTAAAAGGTCATGGTCAAGGAGTAAGAAAAGTGACGACGACAAATCTGTTGATCTCTTTTCATAATTTCCTTATTTACTTTTACTCTCTTTTCTTTTCTTATTTTTCTCAAGCTTTCTTTCTTACCCACAACCTTTCCTTTTCTAATTCATGCCTTTTTCTTTCTTTCTTTTTTTTATCCTTTTTCCCAGTCTTTAATTTCTCCATTTGTTTATATGGAAATGAAAACCTAAACATTTGACTGTTTTTTTTTTGTTTTTTTTTTTTTTTTACAATGATGTTCACCCTGTACAAGGCCCAAGAGCCATTCGAAGTAGAGGGTTACAGGGTAAGAGGCAGAGTTTATGGGGATATGTAGAGAAGATAACATTAACCCAAGATTTGAACTGATTAAGATTGTAGTGATCGGAGAAGTATCCTCTTGGGAGTCAGCTCCATAAATCAGTAGTTTATGGGAAGAAGCAGCTCGGGTAGCACTTGCATCTCACGAACAAGATACATAGGGAATGATGGTCATTTGCTACAATGTAAGTGGCATGGCAAGTCTTAGCCGTGAAGGTTAGAACTGGTGGAACTAAGAAATATAGCTCATCCGAGCACTTTCTATGGAAATAACAGCAGAGTAGCGTGAAGCTTGTGACATTTCGTCTATGGGGAAAGGGGTTGTAGGATGGAAAATAATTCATCACCCACAAGAATAGGGAGGTACTTTTGAACTTGAGTGGAAATTAAGGACTGGGCAGCTCCAGTGCTCCATTTTCAACCCAATCTGGTCCTTTTAAAGGGACCCGGTACCAGGAGACATGTACTTACTGGAGTTAGACAGAGAATTAACCATATTTATTTTTTTTTTTTTTTCCAGTATCTTTTGCAACAGATTTTATGTACGAGTTCCATGTAAGATCTGAGTTGAATTTATTCCAATAGGCCTTCACCCTGAGCTGTTAGAGCTAGATCAGACAGGAGATCAGCTGTGAAGCTCTGGACATTTAAAGAAATAATCTAAACTCAATACAAAATTTGTCACAAGTACATCCAAAAAAATCAAAGACTTAATCAATAAAAAACAAATCAAACCAGCCAAAACTTGCAAGAATTTACTCTGTCAAATGCAGGAATTGCCAGAATGAATACATTGGAGAAACCTCAAGAAGTTTAAACAAGAGACTATATGAACACAAAAGGGACATTTTAAATAACAACACACAAAATGCTGTGGTTGTTCACTGTAACAAAACTGACCACAATTTTGACATAGGAATGCTACTTTGATTAAAAGAGAAAATTATCTGCTGCAATGAAAATGTCTGGAAAGTGCCTTGGTCACTAGTTCAGCCACAATAAACTTGCATCCAGGCTCTTACAATATAACGCCATTCTTGGTAGATTTTATATTGTTACAGTGTGTGGATAGTCATAGGCAAAGGTGAGGGAGAGAAGAAAGAATACAGATGATTTCAGCTAGATTGAAGAATGGTTTGCATGTGTAGACGTAATAACGTCACTAAAGCCCAGTCCAATGAAATCCTAACGTATGAAATGCGTCGCCAAAAAAAACCTTTCCAGTTTGTCATGTATGCAAGATTGTTTTGGCAGCATGTCTTATTAAAGACTATGGAGCTTTTCCATTTAATAATTTTTTTTTATTTTTTTTTTTTTTTTTTTGCTTTCTCGCAAGTTTCTTTTATATTTTTGTCTAACTTGTTGAAAAAAAAAGACGCAAGTCCTTGGTTTCTTGCAAACAGATTCAAATTCTCTGAAATAAGAAAAGTCCTAATCAACAATACCAAAATCATCTACAAAAACAACTGCAAAAAATGCTTACAAATTCTTGAAGCCATCACAATTAAAGACCAACGTAAATAAAATAGGATTTATTACTGGCAGAAACATCGTAAACATATTTAATAACTAATCCTCCAAATAATAAATACCAACCCCACTCATAGTTGCTAATAAATTAATACAACAATATACCTTTTATTCAACTGCCTGTGGCAGAATGAGGCAGTCATGATAGGCTGGATGTTTGGCATGTCTGATGAGGTGAGGTCAGACTTACTTCTCAAGAAGCTAGGCCTTAACAACCTTGAGTTACAGCTACACAGCTGTAAACTACAATGAGCTGGCCCTGTTGTGTGCAGCAATGAGGAGCGACTGAAACAGGCCTGTGGGTCAAAGGTTGAGGGCAGTAGAAAATACTCGAAAATGCATTAGCCTATTTCTCATGGAACCCCTAGCAACTTCTTGCAGAACCCTAGGATTCTGAAGAACACCAGTCTGGAAACATTGATCTATAGAAAAGGTATTGAAGACTTTTGGAACAGAGGGACATATGTAAACAAGTCCTGGAACACTATTTACATTATTCAGACTATTGTCCTCATCTTTGTCGCCATATCTATTACAACATTTCAGCTGTTGTACGCTCCGGCCTTCTTCAGGTGGTTGGAATGTCGAACTGAACCCTTTATTTTGCTCACTGGAGTAGACTGTTCTAGTTCCACGTGCCATGTCTAATGGATGTCACTTGTCAGTTATCTCCTGTTAACTCACCTCTCCAAGTTCTCCACTGCCTTAACCGGATATTGAACTCACACGCTTTGGGTCCTGTCACTGGATCTAACTAACGCCTTTATCCACTGTGCCATGTGTCCTTGTTGTAATAAATATGGCAACAAAGATGAGGACAATAGTCCGAATAATGTAAATAGTGTACATAATACCTCATCCCAGAAATATAGACAGATAGTGAAGTCCTGGAACATTGAATTGACAAGAATTTCACAAATATAAAAATCAAATAGCTTTTGTTAACTGATTTTTTTTAGATCCGTCAAATGAATAACGGAATGCAGTTACAGTTATTTGATCAAACAAAACAAAATTTAAACCTTTTTAGGATATAATCTCCAACTTCATGGTTGGATGAACAAAACAACTTCTGTGTACAAATCATTTGAACAGTGAAGGACATGTTTTTGGTTTAGTACAGCAGATTCTGGGGAAATGAATTTGCTAAAATATCTGTCCATTCTTTCAAGGAATATTTTGCTTGCTTGCTATTCATTTTTCGACAGTGCAATGATGCACAACATCCTTCAAGAACAACTCTGAATGGCCTTCTCAATTGTCTGACCTAAATTGCATCGGACATTTGTGACATGAATTGAATGTAATTGTTCGTAAACAGAAGCCATCAAAACTCAACAATTTGGAACACTTCTGAATAGAAGAAAATTGTCAAAAATACCAGTCGATAGATGCGGAATCCTGACTCGAGGCTAGAAAAAAAGTCTATTAGCAGAGTTTGACTCCAGCATCAAAGAAGCCTCAGCTAAGTATTAGTTTGGTGGGGGGGGGAGTCACAAATACTTATGTATATATCATCATTATTATTAACAAATATGAGAATTATATCCTATTTATTGTCAGGTCATGTGTTAAACTCCTTCATGATCCTCTCTCTAGATAGATAGATAGATATATATATATAGCGGGGGAAACCAATATTTGTACATCTATATATTTTTAATTTATTGTCTTTCCAATTAATGAATAAACAAGCTTTTCATATAATTAACTGTACACATGCATAGAAAACGGAAACAAAAATTTGATTTAATAGAAATAAAGTCCATTTATCCATTTTAATGGGTGAAAGAAGTATTCATACAATACAAAAAAGAATACATAATCTTCATTTAATTATTTGTAGAATAGCCATTATTCACTTCTACAACAAACAACCTCTTCTTGTAGTTCTCAATTAATGATTATAAATTTTAGTTGGTATTTTGTTCCATTTTTCTTTGCATATGGTCTTCAGATCTGGGATGTTACTTGGAGCTCTTGATTGGATTTGAATTTTCAAATAAGGCCACAGATTCTTGATTGGGTTTAAATCTGGGGACTGACTTGGCCATTTCAGGATATTTACATTATTTTTAGCAAGCCATTTCTTCGTAGATTATGCAGTCTACTTAGGATCATTATCTTGTTAAAAGCTTCGATCAGGAGGAAGTTCAAGATTTTCAGCTGAAATCATTAAATTTGCTTCCATATATATATATATATATATATATATATATATATATATATACACACACAGTGGGGAAAGCAAATATTTGTGCGCATGCAAATTTTTAATTTATTGTATTTCCAACGAATGAATAAACATACTTTTCATATAATTAACTGTACACAGACGCATGATGACTAAATCTGCACAGAAAACATTTTGATTTAATAGAAATAAATTCAATTTATCCATTTTTATGCGTGAAAAAAGTATTTGTACAATACAAAAAAGAATACATAATCTACATTGAATACTTTGTAGAATCGCCATTATTCACTTTTAAAGCAACCAACCTCTTGTAGTTCTCAATTAATCTTAGTTGGTATTTTGTTCCATTCTTCTTCGTATATGGTCTTCAGATCCAGGATGTTTGTTGACTCTCTCAATTGGGTTTGACTTTTCAAATAACAACACAGATTCTCAATTGATGTTTAAATCTGGGGGACTGACTTGTTAGAAGATCCAATCAGGTGGAAATTAAAGATTTTCAACCAAAATCATTAAATTTGCTTCCAAAATATTATGATATGCTGTGGCATTCATTCTACCATCCCCAAACCATAATGCTGCCATCACCAAATTTCACTGTTGGAACTGTGTTCTTTTGTTTGAAGGCATCGCCATCTTTCCTCCATACATGATTTCTAGAATGACGTCCAAACAACTCAATTTTGGTTTCGTCTGTCCATAATACTCTTTCCCAATATGATTTTACCTTATCCTTATGTTCACGAACAAATTTTAACTGGGCATCTCTGTGTCTTTTCAATAGCAGTGAAGTTTTCCGAGGGGAGCGTGCCTTTAGATTGTTCCTATGAATTTCATTGCTTATTGTTCGTTTAGTGACACAGATTCCTGATGAAAGCAAATCATCCTGCAACTCTTGGATTTTATTTAATTTGACATATTAATTTCCTCAAAATTCTTGAAACTTTCCGTGAAGCACTGGTTCTTCTTTGGTTATCAACAGTTGTCTGAGATTTTCCTGTAACTTTTATCTTCTTTCCAGAGCTTAGCAATCGGTTCTTTTTGTGAATTTGTCAGTTCTTTACCCCTTGCTATGATGATAACCATCTTGTACGAATATCAATTACAGAATGTTCTGCTTGAATTTTTTTTAGGCTAAAAATAACTACTGATAACATTATTGGAACATTCTAGATTATTTCACTTAAATAAATTATAGCATTAAAGCAATTTAATTGTTTTAAAATCTGAAATTTGTATTGTACAAATACTTTTTTCACCCATTAAAATAGATAAATGGGATTTATTTCTATTAAATTGAAATTTTTTACCGTTTTCTATACATATTCAGTTATAATGCATCTGTGTACAGTTAATTATATGAAAAGTATGTTTATTCATTTGTTGGAAATAGAATAAATTAAAAATTTGTACATGTACGAATGTTTCCCTTCCCCCCCCTCTCTCTCTCTCTCTCTCTCTCTATATATATATATATATATATATATATATATATATATATATATATATATATATATATATCACACACACACATGTATGTCAAAACACCAGCAAAAAGTTTAAATCTGTACCCACCGACACTGAATTACTTGAAATTTGGCACAAATGTTCCCCTTCATGAGTTAGGAAAGTGTGCTAAATTATTTTGTGCTAGACTTTACCGTTCCAATTTTAAGGGGGAGGTGTAATTTTCCTATTTTGCCTCCAAATTAAGTCCGCTCAACATCGGCGAATCTCAGTGTTTTTTAAAAATTAAAGAAAAATATTTCCATACCTTCAATATTTCTGAAATTTGATATGTAGGGCAAATAGGAAGTGTAGAATCCAAATATTTAACTATTTCAAGCCTACACTCGATAGAAAATTTTATTTTGCGCATCCAAATACATGACCCCAAAATCAACAACTTTTCACCTATGTAGCTTACGGTCAGTCTATCGAAAGTACGTCCTCTTCAATTTTCATAATATTTTTTGCCTAACATCTACAATGCCTGCTAGAGTTCGCAAAAAAATTTTGTGGGGGTTTTAAGTCTACTTTAGAAGATATGACCCTGCCAAGTTTAGAGTTTTTTCCTATGTATATGCAGGATTTCCAAGAAAGATTATAATTAAAGACAATCATCATAATGCTCCATGACCTCTAAAATGTTGATATTGTGCTAAGTAACTTCTTAAACTAGTCAATAAGATTGGTTTTTATTAATATAAAAAAAAGAATTATTTAAATATATTTTGCAGATATTACTTTTTGTACAGATAGATTGTCTTTAAAAAGCGGTAAACATTGCCTCATGTATGATAATCAACAGTGCATAGAAAATTTGTAAATGGCACTTAACAAATGAAGTTAAAAGAAATTCTTTCTGTTTGTGTTTCTTTTAATCTTATTTTGGTAAATTATTTTCATGGAACAAAAAACATTTGATTTTTTTTTCATTCTCAAAAAAGTCATAAAATAAATGTGAATCTTTAAAACATAATATTTGTAGTTGACTTAACATATTTGTAGTTGTACTTAACATATTTATATAGTTGAAGGAAATGCTTTCATTACTTTTTTAAATTTTCATTTTTCTTTTTTTAAATAATTTTTCAAAATTATTTTCATGAAACAAATATTTGAATTTTGTTTCCTTCAGGAGAAAATCATAATAAAAATGAATATACAAAGAGTCTTTAAAAGATTACATTTAAACTACACTATGCACTAAATTGTTTGTGCATAGAGACTAAATTGTTTTGGATATAATCTTTTGCAAAGATAATTTATCCATCTTGGACAAATGATCAACTCTAGCATTTGCTGTTGTAGGAACATCAACAGTGCACAGAATATTCATTAATGGTACAAAACATATCTCCTTAAAATCTTCTTTCCAGTAAAATGTATGTGATGGAAGAGCTGGGTGCATGAACTTAATCAGCAAGTCCTTATTCTCCATATCAATTTCCAGGACCATGCCAATCCAAATTTTATTGTTGCACTTGCAACAAACATATCCTGAAACAAAAGAATTTACTGGTTTTTCTTCAGCCCCAATAGAAAAGTCATATATTAGGTCATAGTTTTCATCTTCACTACATTGTTTCATAGCTATTTTATCTCTGGCGAGTGGAATAAATTGATGAAAACTTCTTGTTCCTGGGACTGTGGATACATTTTCGAATCTCATAGTGAGACTCCACACTTCCTCAACTTCTTCCTTTTCAATCAGAATGAATTCGATACCTTCAATTGCATATTTACAATATTCAAACATAGATTCTGTGGAAAGGATTTGTTTGGTAGTTGGTCTTTGGAGACCTTCTTTTTACACTGTCCTTTTCACTGTCCCACCTATGCCATCATAAGGTTGTTTGCCATGACTTGTTGCAAAGAAATTCCATTTTGCATTGAGCCCAAAATCTTTCTGATGGTTTCACAAATTGGCAAAGTTCTTAGAATTCTTGTATTGCGCTGCACAACCATCAGTAAAATACTCAATATTTATGTTTGGCAAGGTAGCTTTGATTACCTCAATTTTTTTCTGTACCATATAAACAAATGCTACATCATGTGAGTTGTCACTTGACATAATGCAGAAACATTCACTTTGCATTGCATTTTCAAGCTTAAAGTCGAGTACCACTGGATGTAAAGTACATTGTGAAGTATTCCAATGATAACTCTGGATCTTGAACTATAAATTTGTAGCTCTCAGCAAAATCTCCCAGGAACACAATTTCACTATCACTAATCTCCTCTTTTCTTTGCTTTAAGTACCTTGATTGTGATTTAGCCAAGTAAGAATGAGGTGCTAATTTATTCAGTTGCAAAACAACTAAATCAATGTAAGCTTGACAGGATTCCTTTTGTGTCGTCGATCAGTCAGTTGTTGTCCATTGGAAGAACTCTATTGATTCAGCATTATCAATATATCCTTCCATGGTATCATAAAGAAATTTTTGAAGCTGCCCTGATGATTTAGGACAATTTGGACACCTATGAATCATACACTCTCTGCTACTGGTATTACAGACAATATATTTGCAGAGATCTTTATATGATACATTCAGTGGTTCCAGTAATAATTTCATATTTTGGTGGATAGTGCATACACACACAACATGCATACCTGCACTACCAGCAAGGACACACCATTTCAACCTTAGACTACAAAATTTTGAAAATCGCAATGGTACTGTTGGGTTCTGTTCCTTGAATACTCTGAAGAGCTCATTTAGGTTTCACAAGATGAGTCTTTTCTGCTGATGAATATAACGTAGTCTTTCCTGCCTGGCATCAGTCGAGTATATTCATCATCTTGGTAAAATGCTTCCACTAACTGTGCAATATCAGCAGGCAAAGACTTGCCCCTTTTTGGTTCTGGCACAGCTAAAATACCTATTTCCAAACACAATTTGCGAGCCTACAATGTGTTCTGAAACACTAAACACATTGATGACTTTTTTGTGTGACCAGTCGGTAGGGGCAAGTGTCAAGATCTGTATTTTGATTTTAGTTGATTCCACTGTCTTCACTTCTGCTACAAGAAGCTCTATCATTTTATCAAAGCACTTAGCTTTATCTAAAATCCCCTTTTTGATTTTTAAAGCCTCATCATTCAACAGCTCATAGTCGACGTTTAATGACTTGGCTACTTTGGTCTTTACACATTGCATTGCAGAAAAAAAATTTTCTCTTACCTAAAGTAGCTTTTCCAGAGTAATGAAGGTTTTTTTTTTGTTTTCAGTGGAGAAATTCCAATATCAGAGAAACATTCATTGATATTTCTCTTCTCTGTTTCTGCCGAAGTACTCGTATCAAGCTCTTTCATTTCCTCATCCGATACATGTCTTGGTTCTTCATTGAGAAGTACTTTGTGGATTTGTATTCGACAATTAGGGCAGAATTTCTTGCCTGGGATTAATACCAACTTAGCCTTTGCCTTGTCTGCCATCTCCAATAAAATTGGTTTCAAACCAGCTTTGATTTGCTTTTTATGATTTTTAAATGGATTACAACATCTTTTTTCAAACCATTCATAGTTAGTCAACAAGATCTGTTTGTGATGGTAACAGTCTGTATTTTATCCTCATCAAGTCCTGTTCTATAGGCAATAAGCTTTACATCCATTGCATCCAACTGATCAACTGAAATCAATCCAACCTGTTTAAACCATGACATGTTTCAACTGTTAAATAGAACAATTCATCTTTAACTGAAAAAAAAGAAACTACTCTACTTCAAATCCAGTGTGCAAGTAAAAAATCCAAGTAATTAGAAAAATACCACCTTTCTCCTTGGATACTGAATGGTAAGTGACAGATGTTTCAGGACCAGACAGTGCATAGTGTAGTTTAAATGCAATCTTTTAAAAACTCTTTTATATTCAATTTTATTATGACTTTCTTCTGATTAAAACAAAATCAAATATTTTTGTTTCATGAAAATTAATTTTGAAAAATTATTTAAAAAAAATAAAAATGAAAATTTAAAAAAAGTAATGAAAGCATTTCTTTCAACTATATAAATATGTTAAGTGCCAACTTCAAATATTGTTTTAAATATTTACATTTATATTATGACTTTTTTGAGAATGAAAAAAATCAAATGTTTTTTTTGTTTCATGAAAATAATTAACCAAAATAAGATTAAAAGAAACACAAACAGAAAGAATCTCTTTTAACTTCATTTGTTAAGTGCCATCTACAAATTTTCTATGCACTGTTGATTATCATACATGAGGCAATGTTTACTGCATTTTAAAGACAATCTATCTGTACAAAAAGTAACATCTGCAAAATATATTTAAATAATTCTTTTTTTTATATTAATAAAAACCAATCTTATTGACTAGTTTAAGAAGTTACTTAGCACAATATCAACATTTTAGAGGTCATGGAGCATTATGATGATTGTCTTTAATTATAATCTTTCTTGGAAATCCTGCATATACATAGGAAAAAACTCTAAACTTGGCAGGGTCATATCTTCTAAAGTAGACTTAAAACCCTCACAAAATTTTTTGCTGAACTCTAGCAGGCATTGTAGATATTAGGCAAAAAATATTATGAAAATTGAAGAGTCAGTATTTTCCATAGACTGACCGTAGAGGCGACACTCTGTTTCATGCTAGACATAATCATCAGGCCACGCATCAAGCATGAAACACTGTCGCCTCTGAATGTTGACTTCAGTGTTCACTTATATATATATGCGCATACACAAGAGAAATGGATTATTAAAAAATTAATTAAATCCAATATAGTTATTTTTAATTTATTTTGATTATTAGTCATTAAACTTTTTTTTTTCTTTATCCAACTACATCTAACGACCTTAATATTCAAGAAATCTTATCAGAAAGCATGCATGCTCCAGCAGGATTTGAACCCGCACCCCCTATGTGGAACTGTCATTGCATCTGATGTGCCGAGCAGTATTTCCACCATTCTGGCAGAGAGAATAGTGTCATA
>OZ038515.1:74545571-74555571 GCA_964036315.1 Acanthosepion esculentum
TTGTGGTTTTTTTTGTGCATGTTTATTCGTTAACAAGACAAATATAAGTCAGGTGAAAGGAAGACCAAGCTAATGTTAATGTCTTCTTGTATGTAAATACGAGGAAACCCATCACTTTTTTGACAAAATGAAAGTCTCCTTAGCAAGTATGCTTCCTACTGCACCCCCAGAACTCCACAAGGAGTAAGAAAAGTTAAAGTACATTGAATTATTTATGAATTTTTTAATGTATTTTTCATTTCACATTTCAATTTTTGTTTTCAATGTGAAAGCATGCATGCAAAACGTAATGCATTGCATCAAAATTTTACTCCTTTTATTTGTATACAAAAATGAAAATCAATATGCGCAATACAAAGAAAGTTATAACAATTTGAAAAGAAGATCTCTTGCCATTTCGACTGTAAAATGAGGAAACCTAGCTGCCAATCTAGTAACGCACTTAAATTTTTACAAAGTCGAGGTACCAAAGAGGAAAACTCATCAGAATAATTACCATGAAAATATTTTTCAGAAGAGGCACAGATAAGCTACTTTACGGTAGAGGGAAAGTGACTGAAGCAGCCTAGCCAAGATAAATGATGTTTGGTCAGATTTTTGGGACAAAGGTTTGACCCGAGATCTCTTCCATATCATCTTGACAGAAAGGATTTAGATTCTCTCTGAACACGTCAACCTTGAAGGGGGGTAACCCAGTACATGAATATCCTCCCATTATATTGATGCATTTAAGCTGATATATCTTCAAAGGAATTAAGGAAATGCTAATGGATTACATTTAAAAGGGTTATTTGTATATTGAGTAGAGGTTTGATCAAAGATTGTGGACGGAAAAGCATGTGTGGATAAAATAAATTCAATAATGCAGATAACAAATGACATCAAAATTTAATTCATGATTTTTTTTCTTTAAGTAAAATCTCTTAATTTTGGTTTAAGAGTAATTAGATTTGAGAAACAAAATAAAATTAAAAACTCTTAATTGAAGTCCAAGAGAGGAATTTTAAATGTGAAGATTCTTTATGGTTGCAATGTAAGATAAATTGTGGGATCAAGGAAAAGAAAGAGATTTTAAAATATCTTTCAGGTATTTAAGAATTAGAATAAGGGTCTTGAAAGATTTTTTGATTGACACCAGCATTTTGGGGATAATATTAGTGGCATAATTTAAATAAAAAGAATGTTCATGAACATCCATTTTTATAGAAAAAGCAAAAAAAAACATGCTTATTTTATTTCCTTTCCATTATATCTTTCCCTTTCTCTCCCTCTCTTTCCCTGTCTCTCTCTTTCCCTGTCTTTCCCTGTCTCTCTCTTTCCCTGTCTCTCTCTTTCCCTTTTTTGTAGGTGTGTATAAATTGAAATTTTCATTATTGGTATTCATGACACTCCACAAGTTCCTTTTTTTTATCTGTCAATTAGTATGTCACTTTGACAAGAGATAGTAATGTTTTCATTCTCTTACATTGATTGCCACCCAAGGCTAAGAGTCCGGTCTACCCTGCTATTTCCATCAGGGGGAGGGGGCATTGGTTCAAAAGTGAATGGGATAAAATAAGCTGGAATTTAAATTTATCCGGCCAATTTGTGCCAATATTTACTAGGTTGTTTACACATTATTATCTCAATAGACTATCTCATTTCGAGACACTAACGGAAGCCAGTAGATTTTTTTTTTTTTTTTTTTTTTTTTTTTTGAAAGGATAAAGTATAAATGCTGTGAAACTCTGAAATATAAATAACATGCTTATTATCTCCCAACCTGTTTGTATTAAGTCATGGGTTACTCCCGAAAAAGATGGTATTATGCTAAACTTTATTTACACTTTTTGCATATTGTTCAGACTGTTGTCCTCTTCTTTGTTGCTATATTCGCAACGTTTCAGCTGTTGTTCACTCCAGCCTTCTTCAGATGATTGGAATTTTGAACTGTACCCTTTTTCATCCACCGGGGTAGATTGTTCGAGTTTGGCATGAAAAAAAAAAAAAAAAATATCACAAAAATCTGTTTGCTTTTAAACAAGGCAAATTTAATTTTAGTAATTTGCCTGTTCCTGTTAGACATTATACATTTTTGTATGTGTCATATATATATATATATATATATATATATATATATATATATATATAGCACATCATTAACCTAACAATCGTCAACAATTAAAAAACAGCATTAAATTCATACATTGGCTACATATAAAACACACTCTCTCATAAGTTGACTTGTCATCTATCAGAAATCTGTGCAATCCATGCACATGTTGACCATCACAAACAAAATGGAACTATCAACATAAGACAAAATTTATTGGAGAATACCAAAATACTATACAGAACCCAATACAATGAAAGACTCCAAAACCAAGACACTATCCTTTCTTTTTATGTGCTGTGTCCTTTCAGGACGTAAGTAACCATGGCTCTCTACTTCCCCATTCCCTTGTAGCTTTCAATAAATTTCATCCCTCTGCCACCTCCCCCAGACCATGTTCTGTCATCCACTTGGTCAAACCCTGCCAGGTATGTCATACATTTCTTTCCCTTGTCTCTCTTTGACCAGTGAGTATCAGATGTCAAGGTTTTTGAGATATATTATGTATGTGTTTGGGCACTTCATGGCAGTGTAATGGTTAGCAAGCTTGTCTTGCTAGAACAATTACGACTGAGTAGTGAGTTCAATCCTCACTGAGTGCTCCTTACCTTCGGCCTTGTGCCACACAAAATCACTATATTATGTATGCGTATATGAATCTTTGTCATCAGCTCTTTGATATTAATTCTTGTCTTTCCAATACCCATTCTTTGACCTAACAGTTTCCATTCCTGAACTTGCTCCTACTACCAGCTTCTCTCTCCTCTTTGCCTATCTTTATTGCCAGGGGCCCTTTCATCTCTGCTAGTATGGGTCTGTGGCAGCAGAATCTTCATAAAATGTTTGATATCAGGTTCTTTAGGCCATATTGGCAAAACTACTTGGAAACAACATTGACTTGGTGTTTATCTTCTTGATAAGTTCAGTACAAATTGATTTCCTACATCTTCATCTGCCGTCTCCTAATTCTGGGGCCAGGTGGTCGAGGAGGTGCCTGAGTAAAAACAAAAAAATTTGGATGGGAAGATATTAGTGAAGGTAGAATAGATTGTGCTTTCGGGGTATTCTCTTTAAAAAAAAAATATATATATATTATACGGATTTTTTTTTCTTTAATCAGGCCAAAAGCCGAGTGTTTGACTATATGTGTATATTTCTGAATGTTTGGTAATTTTCAGAATCTATCTGTGGAATCAATATTATGTTTATAGCGACACAATTTAGCAAGTTCTGCGGATTCTGGTAAAAGGCCAGATTTGAATAGGAAAATCAAATTGTGCCAGTGGAGAAACCATGAGCTTTTTTGCACCCCTTACTTATTTGTATAATATGAATCACAATCTGTTTTGTGTGTGTGTGTGTAATATAGTGTGTGTGTGTGTGTGTGTGTAATATAGTGTGTGTGTGTGTGTGTGTGTGTAATATAGTGTGTGTGTGTGTGTGTGTAATATAGTGTGTGTGTGTATATGTAATATTGTGTGTGTGTAATATAGTATGTATTTCGCTTGTTCAGAAGATTATGATTATTGACGTGTTTGAGAGTAGTTTGTTTTTCTAATGTTCTTTTTTGCCTATCTACACTTTTCATTTAGTAACTACCAACTTATATATATATATATATATATATTCTGTTTGTTATTTTTATAGATACAAATATTTGAGTAAATACTCTGTTTATAATAAACAGTTTTAACATTTACCAGCCTTAATGTCCAAGAAATTTCAGAGAAAATATGTGCCCTCCAACAGGAATCGAACCTGTGTCCTAAATGGAACCATCGTATAGCCTGACGTGCTATACCATTTAGAGGAAGTGTCTGGGTAGCAAGGTGAAACTACCATTTTTAAACTACAAGTTTCCCGTGATTTCTCTCAATCATTTCTGCTTAAAGCATATCTTAATGTAAACAAATGATATAATATATTATGAAATCCGATAATTATTTTAATATATTTTCTGTTTATACATTTAAATCATGAGAAATTTTTAGTTTAAAATGGAAAAATATGAACTCCCAAACCATCCAGTAGAGAAAGAAAACAAATGAATTCCTCTTGTCGGCACAGCAACACTGAATACTTAGGGCAGAGACCAATGAACATCTTGAAATGTCTGTTGCCCAACATGTGCCTGGCAACATCAAGCAGGGTATGAATACCCATAATTCACACCTTTATACAGACGGCACAGGACTCTGCAATAGGTCAGCACCTCTTGGATAATCCAGAGTGAGCATATTAATACAGTAACTCGAGGTTTTCTATTTTCAGCAAAGTATGCTTGGCATCTGCACATTTTAGAATCAATATACATTAAATTGCATTGACCATCTGAAGCGCCAACAGAAAGAGAAATTCATCCATTCTCTTTCTCTACTGGCTGGTGATTTCATAATTTCCATTTTAAATTTACTGGAACTGTTTTTTTTTTTTGTTTTTTTTTTGTTGTTTTTTTTTGGGGGGGGGGTCATTTACCTCCCCGGCCTTTTTTTGTCTCTTCCCCCTTTTTAATATTAAATTGTATTTTAATCGGCATTCCTTGTCTCCTTTCCGTTTGTCTAAGCCCCCACAATTATCATTATATTACATTGTTCACTAACGATTCTTCTGGTGAGGTGTTGGCTGAAAAAAAGTTTACCTTTTTAAGGAAAAATATGTGGTCTTGCTTAGTTAGAACTATCAATAATTTTTGTGGTATCAGAAATATATATATATATATATATATATATATATATATATATATATATATATATATACACACACACCCATCCTTCATTAAAGACTGACAAGTTACCATGATTAAACTGTTCCTTTGGTTTTTCTTGTTTGTATATGTGTTTTCTTTCCTGGACAAAAAGTCTGTAAAAATTGGTAAATGTTCTGCATATGAGATTGCTTTTGGCTATTCTTTTAGCCATTATCAAGAATAAGAGAAAAGCTAAAAAATGCTGGATATTTGGACAATTTTTACACAATTTCTGTCCAGAAAAGTAAACACTTACACGAACACAAAAATTAAATAGAAAAGCTTAATCGTAGTACCTTGTCATGTCTTTAATTAACATGAATAAAAGAGTAATTGATGCCAAAATAATATATATATATATGTGTGTGTGTGTGTGTATATATATATATATATATTATATATATATATATTGGTAATTTTTAATTTGTAATTTAATATTTATTAGTTAGAATAAATTCCATTTTAATCTAACCCCAACATTAAAGCATTAAATAATCATTATAAACTTAGTTCATTGTCAAGTTTTTTGAATTCTCGTATACTTGTATTTTGATTGGTCATTCCAGCTTATGTAACAGCATTTCCCCTTGCGAGGGGTGTTTGATTGATTTGAACCTTTTAAAACCCTTTATTCTACATGCAATGTCAATTTTACTGTCTTTAAACTACAATCTTCCATGATTTTCTCACGTACATTCATATCTACTTATGGTGTATCCATATTCATCATATTCAGGCCGGTAAATGTTGTTTAATAATGTTTATTCTAAACAGAGCATTTACTTAAATATTCGTATCTATAAAAAGAATGTATAAACATAAAAATGTCTTAAAATAATTGTCGGACTTTGTCCATTTCATAATGTGACGTTATTTGTTTACATATTTAAGTTATTTTTTTCTTTATATAAATTATTTATGGTTACTTTTTTTTTTTTATAATTTTACTGACATAGATTTGCAAAATTCTTTTAAAAAAAGGAGAAAATTATAATTTTTGTTTGCTTTATAAATAATATTTACTATTTTCTATTTTAATTTTTCAAATTGTTTGAACTTGTTGACTTTAATTTCGTGATTCGTTTTCAACCTGACTTGGGATGTTAATATTTTAAAATATATGTCAAGGTTATATTAAGCATCTCTATTTAAGCCAGACATTTCCCCCTCCCCTTTTACCTATTTTTTATTTTTTTTTTTTTTTTTTATTTTAAATGCTTAAATTTTAAGTTCCTATTTTATACCTTCACACTTCTGAGTTGACAATACCGACATAGGACTTGTTAGTGGAAATACCTATTCTGATGATGTAAATTTGGATTTCTATTTTATGTAATCCATATGCTCTCTTATAGTAAAGACATTGAGTACTTTTTGTGAATTAGTTTTAATATTTTATATTATTAGGATTCACTTGGATTATATACCAATGGATTATTTTATTATATATATATATATATATAATATATATGAAGAAATATAGTCTTAAAGTGTGATATATTTATGGGATAAAGTGCTCAATATCAGAGATAGTGTGTAAATATAAAAGTGAACTTAGAAGTCAACACTTAGAGCCGACTGTCTGTTTCATGCTAGATGCAATCGTCAGGACACCAATCATCCTTGTGGAAAATACAACAATAATGCTCATTTGCATGAAAAGAAAATGGTTAAAAAAATAATGGAAGCATTAATAGCAAGAAAGAAGCCAACTCTCAATAATATCAATTAGGAACATGGCCACAACATGTTGACCATGTTTGGAAATTAAAAACATTCCCATCCCTATTTATACATAAAAAAAAAAAAAAGATACATACTTATTCAGTTAAGCAAAAAAAAACCCTCCTCGATAATGGTTAATAGATTACATGACAGCACTTGGATCCACAGATCATTTGGATAGTTCTTATACACTCTGTCTAGAAAAGAAATTGCTTGTATGAACACAAGAAAAATTTAAGAAAATGCTTAATCGCAGTGCCTTATCAGACGTCTTCAATGAAATTTGATATATACGTGTGTGTTTGTGTGTGCGCACATGTCAAGAGGCACATTTTGTTTAATATCACATTCGATCTCTATGCTCAGAGATAATAATTTTCCCCCACTTTATTTTTTATTTTTTAGCAGGTATGCCTCCTTACACACGTATCTACTATATATAATGTTTATAGTAATGAGAATTATGTTTATGCGTGTATATGTTCTATGTGTATTTTACACATACATCTACCTGTTACTGAAGAAATAAAAATAACGTGTGTGTATGTATGTATGTATGTATGTATGTATGTATGTATGTGTGTGCGTGCGTGCGTGCGTACGTACGTACGTATGTACACTTACTTTTTTTTTTTTTTTTTTCTTTAATTTCCTATAAAGATATAAATAATTTCCGATTTCCCAGTAGATGGATACTATCCAACAACCCTCTCTAGAGGTGATACAAATTGAGATGCAGGGGGATGAGATGATTTTAAAAAATGTGTGTGTCGGGGTTTGTTGGGGTTTTTTTTTGGGGGGGGGTCTCTAAATCTACTTTGACACAAGTTTCTTAGTCTTCTTCCATGTTTTTTTATTTAAATTCTTTAAATTCTTCTTTCATTCTGTCCATTTTTCAATGTTTTCAAGTAATCTTATAACAGATGTATATTTTCTCGTGTCTACGTGACTTGCTGTAAATGCTGACAGCAGACATTTTTTTTGCAGCTATTTTTTGTTTTATCAGTATATAATTTTCAAAGTACTGTCATACTTTCTGACAGCTCTCTAAAGTTTTGTTTTTTTAGTTATTTATCCTTTCACCTTAAGCAAGATAATAATGCAATTCGGACACAAGGAGTTAGTGAAAGAATGAGGGAACTTTCGTGAGGCGCAAGGATAATGAAAGAACAGAACTCGAGTCAGAAAATGGAAATTGACATTGCATTTAAATTTTTGAAAATTGTACGTGGCAGGGAAGCAAGAAATTGAAAATGATAAATGTGTGAAAAGAAACTATGTAGTTTAACAGTAAAATGTTGGGACCTAATTGCCAATCTAGTCACATGTTTAAATTCATGCAGTCAAGACACCAAGTGGGAAAGCTGATCAGAACAATTGCCAGGAAAATATCTGTAGAAAAAAACAGACAGAATCCGCATCACATTGGTGAGAAAGTGACTGAAGTTGAGATGCCAAGTCATTACAGACCATTTTTAGATTTTGTCAAAATATTTTGAAAATAGCAGGAGTTCCTGACCAGATATGGCAGCAATATTCAATGCAAGGATGAATGGTAAATTTATAAATGTGAAAGATGGATTCTGATGAGAAAATCTTTGGCGGTGGGAAAGTAAATTTGTGATTCTAGGTGAGGACCAATAACATTACATTCTTTGGATTTTGTTGAGAATCTCAAGATATGACAGGAGCACCAGACCAGATATGTCAGCAATATTCAATGCATGAAGGAATGGTAGATTTATAAATGTGCAAGATGGATTCTGATGATGAAAATTCTTTAATATGAGATGGTGAGCCAAATTTTCTAGTACAGACCAAACAATTGATTCGATGTAATCATTCCACTTTATGTCGATGGACCCAAGATGGTCATTATACTGGTGGAATGAGGCTTCTAAAGAATGTTTTCAACAAACTTTGACATCAACAGAGCAATAAATTAACATACCCACCATTGTTCAAATAATCAAAACTCTTTGTGTCTCTACCAAGGCAAATCCAAAATGAGGCTGTCTCAGTCTGTACTGTTTGTAACTGTGTTGAATTTTTCTGTTGATGCCAATAGTTTATTGAAAGTACATTGACACATGGCCAAGTGGTTAGAACATACATTTTCTGATCATGATATCCAGGTTCAAATCTCACCATAAAACAATTGTTCACATATTTCTCATCAACTTTTTTTTAATTTAATATGTCAATTATCCATATCTTTTTGTTTTCATCATTAATTACGCCAACATTTTCTTTCTGACAAAGTGTTGGCTGAAAGGATTTTCCAAGGTAAAAATGCCTGTGTATTTTTAAAACTATAAAGGTCTGCTATATTTCTAGGTAAAAGTGCTCAATATCCGGGATAAAGCATGTGTAAATATAAGAGTGGACACTGACGTCAACACAGTGGTGATAGCCTGTTTTATAGCAGAATTACCAACAATACATTTTATAGCAAAATGACCAACAATACATTTTATCTGTAGTTGACGGCATACAGTTTCGTTAAAAAGATTTAGATTTTGGTATTAAATAACACCTAGAGGTCGATATGCCACTCAACAAAATCAAACAAACAAACTAATTTAAGTTTGAAATCTTGAGTCCAAAGTTAAAGTACTTGAATGCAAAGGTAAATATTGGTTTGCCTTATACTTGAATTAAAGGAGAAACATTGATCCAGTTTATAGTGGAGTCAAATGGTAAACATGGGTTCTGGTCTATATTTGAATCTGCAGGCATCTATTAGGGAGTTGTTTCCTTTCTGTGGGAAGTCTTGCCTCTCTGCAAGAGATGCAAGTCGGTATATTCTAGGCCCTACTGACAGCACCATCATAATGGAAATAAATAAATAAATATATATATTATGAAATCTAGTTTTAAGGTCTGCTATAATTATGGGTAAAAGTGCTCATTATCAAGGAGATAGAGCATGTATAAATACAAGAGTGGACACTGAAGTCAACACAGGCAGAGTGATGACAGTTTCTGATGTTTCTGATTGCATTTAACCACAATACTATTGCCACACAATGTCTCTACACACACATGCACACACACACACACACACACACACACACACACACGTATGTTGTGTATGTGGGCAGAAATCCTCTTTATACAAATTTCATTAAGAACCACTGACAAGGTAGAGAGCGGTCAGGCAATTTCTACAGAATTTATGTCTAGAAATGAAGAATATTATAACACAAGGAAATACGTTTTTGAAACAATGATGTTGCCAGCTATACTTTTTTTTGAAACCATGATGTTGCCAGCTATACGTTTTTGATATATCTAGTAAATACTGGATCTGGCATTAAATAACCCATAGTGGTTGATATGCCATAAAACCCCAAACAAACATAACGCAAGGAAAAAAAACATGTAGGAGAATCTTACATTGTCTGTAAAAAAAACTAGAAGTTTTTTTTTCTAAT
>OZ038515.1:74565571-74610571 GCA_964036315.1 Acanthosepion esculentum
AACTGTAATTTAAAGAATTTGATTTTCTTACAAATCCTAAGTATGCTATGTATAAGGGGAAAACAGCTCAGCTCCTGGAACAGAACTCGCCGGGGTACGTGTTTTGCATGCAGAATATGGAGAACAAAATATGGCCAAAATCCAAAAGCTGCTATTTCAGAATGACTCGGTCTCTGAGCTCAGTAATTTTGTGAGAGGAATTTGTGGCTTATGCAAATTTCCAAACCTTGGCCACTCAATAAAATGAGAATGAGCAAGAGAACGTCACACAGGTTGCAGACCCTGATGAGTCAAGTGGTTGTATTTTGTGTGTGAAATATATATATATTTTTTTTTTAATTTTATTTTTTACTGCATACTAAATAAAGCATTAGCTACTAAGATGAACTGCAGAAGATAATGTGCCTTTAAACAAGAAAAAAACAACAAAATGTTAAGCAGTAAGTCAGATTTGACACTAGTTTTCATCCAACATAAGGCGCAAGCTTACAGCCATATCACATTAAAACATTCATTCTTATTCAATCACTGAAGTTAAGCAACATTGAGCCTGGTCAGTACTTGGATGGGTGATCACAAGGGAATATCATGTGTTGTAAGCTATGTGATTAGCCTAGCAAGCCAGCAATGGATACATTATGGCTACTTGTTTGAGATTTCTCCGACTGCAATACCTGTTCGTGCTAATTCAAGTAGTTTCATGCCAGGTGATTCTGCCAATCATGCCTGGAATATGTAATTTTTTTCCCCAAGCGATTCTCTGTGTAGCATGATTCTCCATCTTTCTACACAGAGTGCATGGCAGCTGCTTCATCTTCCATGGTTTCATTTTTCATGATCACCCGGCCCAAACTGGCATTTGGTCTACCACAATTGTTTCTATGCAGGGAAAATGTGCATAGAAACTGATTGACATGAAAACACAATATCACTCTCTGGAATGCTGTAAAATACCTGGGAGAGGTTGCACAGCTCTGCCACATATGCATCTATCATCTCGCCTTCACATAAAGGACTCTGTTGCAAAGACTTCAGGTCGTGAATGCGTTATCTATTCCATATCAGTCTACACTTTGGCACTTGTATGTTGGTATACGTGTTAGTTTCGCAGACTATTAACTTTTTTAGAGAATTGTATTTCTACTCTGACTTCCTCATTTATGACCTTTGAGGTCAGTTACAGGAAAACAAAGGAAGTTCATTCTAGCATGGGAATGAGAGATATAGAAAGGGATTTCAATAAGTCGGTTCTTACATGTCTAACAATGTAGACTTGTGAAATTCGTGTCTTGAACTTGCTCCCCAGTGGGGATGAGACGGCGACACCACTGGCTAGTTAAAAATGTACACATCAACGTGTTGAATAAGATAGATAAGTTTTACATTGTCGAAGTTCTCTTATCTCCAAACTAAAACCAACTGGCGATCAACATCCGAGAAAAAGGCAACATTGTTATCAGATTGGCCCCGCCTCAGAGCAAAGGGACTATACAGCATACAGCAAATGCACTGCCAGTTGTAACAGAAAATCTGTTCACTCTTTTCACCTCAGTGATCGCACACCAGTTCAGCTTTCTCGGTCCATTCTGATGGTCCTGTAATCAAACTATTAAATTCTGGGTTGAGTTTCATGTTGAAAGCTTTGTCTTCAATTTGATAGCCAAAATAGCTTGTACTAAAAATGAAACTAACATCGAAATAGTTACAAATTAGTGTTCTTCACCTTGCCGCTTGTTCACTACCAATGACTTTATGTGCATTCAGCAAAGGTAGGTACGCTAATCTGTAAGCAACACATCCAGGCTATTCTACCATCTGTTACAACTGATGAAATGAGTCTGCCTTGGTTTTTCTTTGCATCACGTAGCCAATGGCATTGGCAGGTACATGCTCTTAACACTTTTGAAGGTACCTGCAGGTAAATTTGCATTTCAATCCCCAAACTAAATAATATTTTTCGAAATCGTCATATTTCCGTATAAATGTACATGCTGAACTCGAATTACAATTATGATAAAACCTACCGTTTTGAAGTTATTGACCAGAAAAAAAATCGTATTTAATCACGGTCATTCACCCACTATTACCGGCTTTGTGTAATTAGATTCACTGCGGATCACTTTCCTTGCACAGACATAAATTTTGGCCTGTTTACTGCGTTTACTGCTGTAACAACCGGTAAATTACTACGCACTTAAGTTGTGTCGAAAAGCAATAAGTTTTGTTTTCTTCAACTGTTGTTTTTTTTTTTTATAGTAAAGCTTTCTTTTTAAATTAAAAAAAAAAATTAAAAAATAAAATAAAGCTTTTCTTTTAAATTAAAAATAAGAGTAATAATTAATGCGCAAACTTTGCATGAAGTTTCAAAAAGAGCATGATTATTTACAAAATAAAACAAAAATGCTCCTTCCTAGCATTTTTTTATTTTGTAGATAATCATGCTCTTTACAAAGTTCGCTCATGCATTATTTCGTTTCTAGCATTGTTTTTATTTTGTAATTTTATTTTGTAGATAATCATGCTCTTTGCAAAGTTTGTGCACGTGAACTTTGTAAAGTAAAAAGAGCATGATTATCTACAAAATAAAAATAATGCGAGAAACAAAATAATAATTAATGTGCGAACTTTGTAAAGAGCATGATTATTTACAAAATAAAAACGCTTTATTTTATTATTTGATTTCTTTGTTTTGTTTTTTAATTTAAAAAAAAAAGATAAAAAGAAAAAAAACGACAGTTGAAGAAAAAAACAAAAAACTTGTCATTGCTTTTCGATACAACTTAAGTGCGTAGTAATTTACCGGTTGTTACAGCAGTAAACAGGCCAAAATTTATGTTTGTGCAAGGAAAGTAATCCGCAGTGAATCTAATTACACAAAGCCAGTAATGGTGGGCGTGATTAAATCCGATTTTTTTCCTGGTCGATAACTCCAAAACGGTAGGTTTTATCATAATTGTAATTGTTAATTCAAGTTATACACGGACATTTTTACGGAAATATGATGATTTTGAAAAATATTAAATAGATATTTAGCTTTGGGGGTTTGAAAAGCAAATTTACCCTTCTGTACACGAGAATTACAGTTCAGGAATGTTCCTTTGTTTAGAAAATGTTCAACATGTAAATTTAAGGAAAATTTATCGAGGGATAAATTTTAAAGTAATGTAATGCGAGATTTTTGTTGATTTTTGTTTTTGACAGTTATTCACCCTGGACTGTATTTTTTGTCTTAATGCTTGAATTGCAGTTTTCTGTTTAGTAGTGTAGATAACACTTTTTTTTAGAAATGTGCAATGAATTCAGAGAGAGACAGAAAGTGGTTGAAAGTTGAGTCAGGTGTTGACGCGCGCAAAGTCCTTTAGTCAAAATGTAGATACGCGTGGATCTCTGTGGAATCCCTCTGAAGGCGAATTACTGACAATATTTATTGTTGAGAAAATACAACAAATGTGGCACAAGGCCAAAAGAGGGGGTGGGAGGAAAGGACGGTCATCATTTGTCTTAAATTTAAAACTTAGCTAGCCACAACTACTGACCCAATCAAACCAAAACAATATCCCTACCACCAAAACACATTCATACTTACCTTTCTTACTACACCCACCAAAATACCTCACGGTCTCAATGGAAATCCTAATTAACCCCATATGTACAAATAATGTCTGGGGGGGGGGGATAAAATAACAAGTTTAAAAGAACCCCGATGATTATATACAAAATGACATAAAATTATTTACAAGAAACTAAACAAAATCGTGTTAGTAATAACCCCCCCCACAAACCTTAAATGTGACAGAAAAATCAGTTAACTAGACGAAATCTTTTAATTTCTTTAAAAAATAGAGAAAACATTCATCGATCCCAAGCACTCACACAGACATGCACTCATTCTGACGCAACAACAAATACGAAAACACGCACGCGAAACGAAAGGCGCCCCGCATCCACCAGAGAACTGAAATCACTGACCACCTAAACGAGGGAAGGGATGGGGAGTTAAACTAAAGGAAAAGAAAGTGGAGCAGAAATAAAGGGGCCAATGAGCAAACACACCCTAGCTAAGTTTACTGGAAAAGAAAAGAAAAACTAAACAATGAAAAAACCCTAATCTAGCCTAAATACAGGGATGGGTTGTCCAAGTTTAACCCAGGAAAACAATATCCTGATGCCTAACCGGCATCAAAATGCCACTCCAGGTCAGCCCCTTTTACTCGACACATACGCGCAAGATTCACCCACCTTTTGCCAAATTCTGATGAGGTGAGCCGCCGCCTTTCCGTCCTAATCTTGACTTTAAGCTGATGCTTAAAGAACAAGATCAGTTGGGAAGAAGTGAACTTCTCGCCCTCATAGAATTCCTTCTGACGCGTCGTCCAAATCACGACTCTCAGAACACCTAGTAAGCAACAGAACACATAATGTTCAGCCTTCGTCATCTGCGGCACCACATTGCTACAAACAGAACTGGCCTCAAGGACAAAGAACTTTCCCTGCAGCATGTGAACCATGAGGCCTTCAACAAACCTGCACAATGGCACTACCGCCCTGCAATGAAAGAAGGCGTGACCAATGGTCTCGACCTCTCCAGTACAGCGACGGCAGTTTGGATATTTCTCCAAGCCTGCTGAACAGTCTCTTGCCGACCCAGAGGGCCCCACGAATCACCAGCCAGGTGAGTGATGTCTCATCATTATTGAGGCATTTCAACCCAGGCGCCCAAGGCCATATTGAGCGAGCCCCCTGCTTCGTAAGACCGAGCTCGTCAGTCAGATCATCCTGAACGCCCCCGCCCCTGACTAACACTTGATACAATACCCTACGAGACAACACCTGGACGTTGGAGAGGCCATCCGACGCCCGTGAGAGGCGTTTCAGAGCATGACGACATTCACGGTAGAAGGAGCATTCGGCACGGGGTGTACGGCCGGCCTCCTCCCGGCACGAGTGCACACTTCTCAGGGATGGGAAATGTTTACGGAAGTCTTAATTCCAGAAGGCGCCCTCCTCATCCGATCCGCGACACATTCGGTCCAGAAAGCATATATTGACGAATCTCAATGCTAGGCATACCCAGACCGCCCTCAGAGGGATGAAGGCAACAGATCTCGCGACATACCATAGCGGCTTTGTCTCTCCACAAGAAAGAGAACAAGAGCCTTACTAATAAAATTAGTTTGGTAGACGGGAGTGGAAGTACAGAGAGTCGGTAAATGAGAATCGGGTAGATGTGTGAAACACATACTTCCGCCCTCCCCTTCAAGGAAAGCCTCCTCCGAGACCACAGATTAACCGCGATCTCGGCCTTCCCTTGTACCTCCGACCAATTCATTTCCAACTGGAGATCAGGACCGAACCAGACGCCGAGTATCTTGATCGGCCCATCCGTCCAGAGGAAAGGTACGGGAAGAGAAACTCCCTTCCACGCACCCAACTGAAAGCCAACAGACTTATCGCAGTTGATCTTGGCCCCTGTCACCATCTCATACCCACTGATTTCTTTGCTGACTTCGTCAATCTCGGCTCTGCTCGACACAAGAACCGAAACGTCGTCAGCATAGGCAGAATACCTGATCAGCGCGGCTTCACTGTCGACTTGCTCTAAGATCAAGCGCACCATATGCAGGATATCCTGAATAGTCCTGCCCTTCACAGCACAAGTCTGTTCGGAGCCAATCAGACTAGACAGGACAAGCTGCAAACGGTTGGCTAAGATCTTCGCCAAATTCTTTAACACTGTGTTTAACATAGTCAAAGGTCGAAAGTTATTTATCCCATCCCCACCGTTCTTGTCCTTACGCAGCAACTTGATCACACCCCTGGTGAAGCGTTGGGGTATAGACCCCTGCTTCATCCAGTTGTTGAAGATCAGTTCAAGCAAAGGAACAAAAACGGGCGACTGCCTCAAGTAAACTTCGTAGGGAAGACCATCTAGTCTCGGAGATTTATCCAGGCCAACCTGCTTCAGCGCTTCCCAGATTTCCGACTCTGTGATGGGACCCTCGCACCCAGGCGCTTCCGCTGCCTCAAGGCAGGGAAAGTCGGCCAAATAGGCGTCGAACCGAGCAGGGCTCAGACCGGGCTCCCTGGTGAAAAGATCTTGAAAGTAATCTCGCATATGCCCGCGTTTGTAGTCACGGTCCGATTATCCGGCAATGTGACGCACGCGATATGTCGCCTAGTAGCGCTCCGATTTTCCTCTGCACGCAATTCAGCGGCCATATTAGTCGCCTCAGAGGACATTCTTTTTAACCTAGCCCTAACTACCAGAGCTTGATCCTTCTTGATAAGCAAGGAGGACAACTCTGTCTTAGCTAAGGCTATATCCCCACTAACACGGGATTTCACTGCCCGATCAACTTTTTCTTCTAAAGCAGTTTGCGCCGCTAATCTATCTAGATTGAGTCGACGACTAAAATCGGCAGCAAACGTTCTAATTTTGGATTTAAATTTATCCCACCAGGCATTCCCTAAAACCACCCCGTCAATTCCCTCTGTATCATTAGTAGCAGCTGGTCCCGGAAATCCTGCTCACCAAACAGTGAGCAGTTTAATTTCCAGTACCCAGCCAACCTAACCTTAGGCTTATCTAAGTTTACACGGACCCGGACAAGCTTATGATCCGTATAAACTATATAATGGAAGCTTGGACACCCTAAGAGCCCTACATCGACTCTCCTAACTAAAACTCGGTCGAGGTAGCTCGCAAGCGTCCCAGGAGCCGAGTTGCCGCTATTTGTCCAAGTCCATACTACCTCCCGAGGGTGCTCATTCCGGTACCTATCGACAAGATCAAACCCGCCGATGAAGTCCCGAAACGGTTTCACATCAGGATTGTTAGTACCTGGCTATATCGGGGTCAAGGACGGCTTTCTAATCCCCCGCTAAAACTACCCGACGAGATGTCGTCAAATACGGCTCGATCTGCCGAAACAAAGCAGGTCGCTCGGAGTGGTTATTGGGCGCATAAACCCCAATGAGTCGTAGAGCCTTATCCTTTATGGTAGCGTCCAGCACGCAAAGTCTTCCCGCCGGATCTGCGAAGACAAGACTACATGCAGCCTTCAAAGACTTGCTCACTAGCCAAGAGATACCCCTCGAACGACCATCAAAACATGCTGAATAAAGGGAGAACCCCTTAGACAGTATATCCTCACGGTCATGAGAAGAAAACCGGGTCTCTTGCACACAACAAACATTCACCCCGAGGCGCTGAAGGACACGAGAGAACCTCGCCCTGCGAGACTCGGACCTCAAGCCCCGCACATTTATACTAGCTAACCAGAGTGCCATGATGAAAACTGATTAGGGTTGCGTTACTGGTTTAAACATGGTCGGTGTAAGGATACCAACAGCCTCTCCCATAGACCCATGGCCCATCTCAGTCTTGATGGTACCGTCTTGGGAGATTCACCCGATATCCCAGGGAAATGTCAGTTTTAGGGCTCTATACAGGGATGGGTGAACTAAAACGGGGACCCTCCCTGCACAAAATTGTTTCAGATGTTTTAGTTTTTGATTCTGGACAATGGCGATCGGCACGGTCATCTTATACAATATGATGGCCTCGTCCAGCATTGCCCAAACTTGTTTTGCACCAGAACCCGTTCTTATAACAGTTAGTACCCTTTGGGCAAGCGGGAATTTTTCCGGCACTTCAATGTCCTGGTCGGCAAACTGCCTTATGGAGAGCAAGTACTTGAGGTCTTTTATCCGGTTGCCATAATCCCGGGCTTTCTCCGCCTGGACAGGGGAGATGCGACAGACATCCTCTCCCGTATTGAAAATGAGCTTCTGAACTTTTTTCTTTTTATCTTTTAGCTCCTGTGTGGGGCTTTTTTGCCGTTTGGAAGAGGGGGGAGGCAATTCTGTTATTTTAACAGGGGAAGGGCTGGGAGTATGAAGGGGAGTGTGAAAGATTCTTGGTTTATAAGGGCTGGGATCTCTGCTGGGAGGACGAGATGTAGACGGTGTTGTCAGAGGGGAAGGTTTCTTTTGGGGTGAAGGTGCGGACCGGGCCGAGGACGTGGAAGGAACAGGATTTGAGTGTTGAGACTGCTTAAGTTTCTCTAATTTCAATTTTAGGGCCTTTATTTTTTCTGTTTTTTCGAACCCAGGATCATATTTCCTTTGTTGGTCTTTGAAGGATTGCTGAGAGGCCGGGGCATCACCCTTAACATTGCCAGAGGGAGTGGGACTGTGTGTGTCTTTCGTCCTTGGGGCTTCAGAGGACTGAGGACCCGCTGTCTGGCGCTTCCCTCTGGCCTTACCAGCCACCAGCCATTCCCCCTCCCCCTTCTCCTCAACTGCACTAGCAGCGGGCGAAGGCTCTTTGGGAAATGTGGCCTTAGATGTTTCGCCAACCGGAGGATTCACCGACCCGGTCCCGGAAGCTGGCACGCCCATTACAGGCGAGGCGGAAGGTAAAGACGCCGTCAGAGAGGGATTTTGGTCTACTGGAGCTTGACTTCCAGAGGCCTCTTCTCTGGGCAGGAACAGGAAAGGTGACCAGGCTTTCCACACTTCCAACATACAAGTTTGCGACTGGTCACAATGACCGGCAGGAAGCGCCCAGAATTTCGCCATACTGGGACAAAAAGCAGCGAGATGTTCCCCGATAACCTGAGGAGGGACCTCGTATATTGATAAAGGGTCCTTGTATATTGATAAGGGTCCTTCTTCGGCCTTCATACTCCGTGCGCAAGATAAAATCTTTGGTCGGGTCGATGCCGCAACGCAGTCTTCCGGCGTGTGTAGCAATACGTCCCACATGAAAAATCCGGCTCCCTTAACTATTCTGAGGGGCTTGATCCCCAAGGACTCTAGTGCTTTCAACACTGTGTTTTTCGACGTGTGACAAATTTTGCGCGTACACTTGTCGACGACGAAAACTGACACTATTCTTTTGTCAATTTTTCTCAATTCTATGGGGTCTTCTAAGAGTCCACCTTCGACGACAAGGTGAGCATAACTCCAAGAACTCTGCTAAATTGAAAATACAGTTTGGAGTGGACTTCCAACAAAAGGGCGATTCCCCGGCCTCTGAATCTTCCATTTCCTTGTCAATCTTTTAGGCACTATTGGCCTCCATACAATTTTCATTGTCATTTTGGGCATCCATACTTTTAGTGCTTTGGCCATTTTGGGCTTCCATACTTTTAGTATTTTTGCCAGTATTGGATTTAGTAGATTTCTGGGGGGTATTTCCCATGACATTATTCGAAGAAGTATCTGGAAGCACAGGGTACTCCTCTGTATCATCTTTATCCGGGGGGGGGGGGCTTTTTCTTTATTGAAAAAAAGATGTTTTTTAACCGATCTTTGTAGATCAGGGATGACCAGTTTTTTCTTTTTTATAAGAAAGGACAAAGAATTTTTTTCTTTTCCATTTTAAAAAAGAGGGGGAAGGAAGGGGAGGGGAAGTGTGGTAAAAAACAAAGTACGCCTATAGGCGGTGTGTGCAAGGGGGAAACCTAGATAAGTAAAGTTCTCATAATAGTGAAAAAAAAAAAATTTTAATTATAAAAAAAGCAAAGTACAGATAAATACAAAAATCACATGACAAACAAGTTTCACTTAAAGGCAAGAAAAAATTAAACACTTACAAAAATTAAAGAACTTAGTTTGCCTAACGGCGAAACAATAAATTTAAAAAACAAAAACGCTAGACAAGTAAACAGCAAAGAAATACGAAACTTACAAAAACAGACAGTGCTAGTTACAAAAACAAAATGGCTGATGCCAAAACAAATAAACAAAAGAGAATAGACAGTAGAAAGGTTAGAACAGAATAAATAGACAAATTGACAATACAAAGGTTATTACGGAATAAATAGACAATACAAAAATCGAAACGAAAAACAAAACACGAAAAACTTAAAGGATATTAAAAGGAAAGAAATACAGAATTAACGGGTAGTCAAAAAAATATAGCAAAAAACGGGCAGGTGTTACAAACAAAAGAAAAAAGAAGGTATAATTAAAAGAGAAATTAAGGAAAAAGAAAATTAAAAGGAAAAAAACTGGAATAAAAAGAAAAAAGAGGAACAATAAGGGGGGTAAAATTAAAAAATGAGGAGGAAAAAAAGGGGGAAAGAAAAAATCAAAATTTTTTAAAACTGTCGTAAAGAAACAAAAGTCACTAATAAAGTCACACTTAACAGAAATAAAGTTCAAACACAATCAAAATTGGGTAGCAAAACAATGGAGTCAGTAACGGTCAACAATCAAGGTGAATTACTGACGATATTTATTCGTATATAAAAATATATACAAAATGTGGCACAAGGCCAAAAAAGGGGGTTGGGGAAGGACGGTCATCAACTGTCTTAAATAAAACTTAGCTAGTCACAAACACTGACCCAAACATACCAACAATAGTCCTAGCACCAAAACAACACATTCTTCCATACCTTTCTTACTACATCCACCATAATTCCTCAAATTCTCTATGAAATTCTAACTAGTCCCCATATGTACAATTTAAATTCTGTGGGGGGGGGGGAATAACAATTTAAAAAACCCCAATGATTATTTACAATATGCAATAATATATACAAGTAAAACAAAACAAAATAAGATTAGTAATAAAAACCCCCACAGTACCTAAATGTGGCAGTAACATCAGTTAACTGGACGAAAAAATTGCGAGATTATAAAAAGTAAAACACAGTCATCCTTCCAAAATCACTCACACAGGCACACACTCATTTAGACACACTAACAACTATGAAAAACACACACACGAAACGAAAGTCATCCCGCAACCACCAGAGAACTGACGTCACTGACCACCTAACGAGGGAGGGGAGGGGGAATTAAACTAAAGAAAAATAGGGACAGAAAAAAAAAAGGGGGGGGGCTAATGAGCATACATACCCTAGCTAAGTTAACCAGAAACGTGAAACTAAAAATTCAAACTAAACCTAACTAGTCTAATACCGGGACGGGTTGCCTCTGTTCAACCCATGAGGGACGAAATCCTGCACCTAACCGAGGTCCAAGTGCCACTCTAGGTCAGCTCCTCTCACTCTACACATTCGCGCAAGATTTACCCACCTTTTGCCGAATTCTGATGAAGAGAGTCGCCACCTTTCCGTCCTAATCTTGACTTTAAGCTGATGCTTAAAGTACAAGATTAGTAGGGAAGAAGTGAACTTCTCACCTCCATAGAATCCCTTCTGACGTGTCACCCAAATCACAACTCTCATAACTCCTAGCAAGCAGTGGAACACATAAAGTTCAGACTTTGTTAACGGCGGGGCCACATTGCTACAAACAGAAGCGGCCTCGAGGACGAAAAACTTTCCCTGCAACATGCGAACCATGAGACCTTCAACAAACTTACACAATGGTGCTACCGACTTGCAATGAAAGAAGACGTGACCAAGGGTCTCGACTTCCCCCTCACAACGTCGGCAGTTTGGATATTTCTCCAAACCCACTGCGCAAAGTCTTTTGCCGACCCAGAGGGCCCCACGTATCACCAGCCAGGGATGCCTCATCGTTGTTGAGACATTTCAACCCGGAAGCCCAAGGCCAGATTGAGCGAGCCTCCTGCTTCGTAAGACCGAGCTCGTCAATCAAATCATCATGAACGGACCCCCCGACTACCACCTGATATAATGCCCTACGAGACAACGCCTGGACGTTGTGGAGGCCAACCGTCGCCCGTAAGAGGTGTTTCAGAGCCAGACGACATTCACGGTAGAAGGAGCACTCGGCACGAGGCAAACGGCCAGCCTCCTCCTCGCCCGAGTGCACACTTCTCAAGGATGGAAAGGATCTACGGGCGTCTTCCTTCCAGAAGGCGCCCCCGTCATCCAAATCGCGACACAAACGATCCAGGAACCCGATGCGAAGCATATCGAGACGAATCTCAATGCTAGGCATACCTAGACCGCCTTCAGAGGGATGAAGGCAACAGATCTCCCGACATACCCTAGGAGCTTTGCCTCTCCACAAGAAAGAGAACAAAAGCTGTACTAATGAAAGTACTGTGGTAGACGGAAGTGGAAGTACCGAGAGTCGGTAAAGGAGAATCGGGTAGATATGTGAAACACATACCTCCGCCCTCCCCTTCAAGGAAAGATTCCTCCGAGACCACAAATTAATTGCAATCTCGGCCTTCTCTCGTACCTCCGACCAATTCATATCCAACTGGATATCAGGACCGAACCAGACGCCGAGTATCTTGATCGGCCCATCCGTCCAGCTGAATGGTCCGGGAAGAGAAACCCCCTTCCACGCACCCAACCGCAAGCCAACAGACTTATCGCGGTTGATCTTGGCCCCTGTCACCATCTCATACCCACTGATTTCTCTGCTGACTTCGTTAATCTCGGCTCTGCTCGACACAAGAACCGAAACGTCGTCAGCATAGGCAGAATACCTGGCCGAGGTGGTAGCACCAGGTAAAGAGATTCCGCGTAGGACCGGATTCGCCTTTAACTTGCGAAGGAAAGGTTCCAACACAAGAACGTAAAGCATAGGCGAAAGCGGACAACCCTGACGAATAGATCGAGACAATACGAAAGGTTCCGATCTTACCCCGTTCACTTCTACCAGCGCACCGGGAGTCGCATACATAAGCCGGATCCAGGAGCGAAAGTACGGCCCGAAACCGGCAGCCGAAAGAACAGCCTCCAAGAATCGATGGTCAACCCTATCAAAGGCCTTGGACTGATCTAAATTGATCAGCGCGGCTTCACTGTCGACTTTCTCGATGATCAGGCGCACCATATGAAGGTTGTCCTGAATAGTCCGGCCCTTCACAGAACAAGTCTGCTCGGAGCCAATCAGACTAGACAGGACAAGCTGCAAACGGTTAGCCAAGACCTTAGCCAAAATCTTTAACTCTGTATTTAACATCGTTAAAGGGCGAAAGTTACCTATCCCATCCCCACCGCTTTTGCCCTTACGCAGCAACTTGATCACACCCCTGGTGAAGCGTTGAGGTATAGACCCCTGCTTCATCCAGTTGTTGAAGATCAGCTGCAGCAAAGGAACAAAAACGGGCGACTGCCTCAAGTAAACTTCGTAAGGAAGACCATCTAATCCCGGAGACTTATCCAGGCCAACCTTTTTCAGCGCTTCCCAGATTTCCGACTCAGTGATGGGACCCTCGCACCCAGCCGCTTCAGCTGCCTCAAGGCAGGGAAAGTCAGCTAAATAGGTGTCGAACTGAGCAGAGCTCAGACCGGGCTCCCTGGTAAAAAGATCCCGAAAGTAATCCCGAAAAGCCTCGCATATGCCCGAGTTTGTAGTCACTGTCCGCCCATCCGGCAATGTGACGCTCGCGATATGCCGTCTTGAAGCATTCCTACTTTCCTCTGCACGCAGTTCCGCGGCCATATTCGTCGCCTCAGAGGACATTCTTTTTAACCTAGCCCTAACTACCAGAGCTTGATCCTTCTTGGTATGAAGGGGAATTACTGACTGGTGAATTGGACTGAAATTCGTTCTTTTATTTACTCTGAGAAGTTGGAATAGGCTCCAGCGACTTTTGAATAATAAGCTGAGTTTCGCAATGTGTAGTGTTGATTGGTTGAAACTAGCTCTTATGGAATAGTCTATTTTTTAACGGGGGTGAGTGGAAAAATATGGACGATTCCACACTGGCTTCACTGAAACCGTGAAATTGAATCTTCCCTTTGTCAAATGATTCACTTCAATAAAAATCCAAATCTAGAAAACTAGATGGAGATCCTCTTATATCTCAATATCTTTACTTAAATTATGTATTGTTTTAAAAATTACACTTGTTAATTTGATTGTTGCTTGTGATAATCAATGCTTGACAATGAATTGAATGGTGTAAGAGGATTATTTGGTCTTGAAATCAATTAAAGTCGGGGAAATTGGGGTGGGGAATGAAAATAAAATATAAATTAAAATAGAATAATATGAATTAATACTTAATTTATTTGGTAAATTTTCACTTTAACACCCGAGCGTCATTCACTGCTGCACTATTTTCTTTCAGAAATTAGTACATGCTTCCGGAAAATAATTTTTTTCTTTTTGTATTTAATTTAAGAAGAAAGTTAACTTTCATTCAAATATATAAACATCGATAAATAAAAGCATAACAAAGTAATTTTTTTTTTTAAGAAGATAGCTTTCAAATATATAAAAATAACGCAAAAATGAATGCACAAACTTGGTAAAGTAGAAGGGTTGATTCTATTATTTCATTATTTTTTAAAAACAGAAAGAAAACCCCTCCCCCAACCTTTACTCCTAACCCTAAAGAAAAATAAAAAACATTAAATTAAATAATTGCTTCTTCACGGAAGCTCGTTCTAATTTCTTGAAGGACTTCCTGTTTAGGGAAGTAATAGGGTCAAATTTTATAACTACGCAGGAAATTGTCAGCACTGAATTACTTATCAATAAGCCGGTAATGGCTGACGAAAGACCAGGAAAAAGTCCGATTTTTTTCGGGTCATTAACATCCAAAAAGGTAGGTTTCTTCAATATCAAATTGTTGATTTGAGTTCAGCATATACATTTGCACAGAAATAAGACTAAAAATTTGAAGGGATATTAGTGCTCGGGTATTAAAATGAACATTTACCATTTATTTATGCATATTTTTGATTGAACAAATATTTAAATGTGTTTTGTTTGTTTTTTTGGGGGGTGGGGGAATAATATTGCTAGGTTAAAACCAAATGAATGAAAACATTGGTGATTAATTTTGAAAGAAAAAGGTATTCATTATCATAAACTAAACAATTCTAAAAAACATAAAATGCTTGGTTAATTTTCTAACTTTTAAACTTCTCAGTGAAATCTACTATTTGAGGAAGTGAAGATTTAATTTTAACGGTTTTTGTAAAGGCAGTTTTCTGGCAAATGACATTTGGGGTTATGATTGGCAACCCTTCTTCAATAATTATCTGAAGGAATGCAAAACCACTGTCAGATTTTATTATGCAAACCATTTTTATATTGAAATTAGTATTAGCCAATTATTTTGAATATATATTTTGTATAACCAATATATTTTGGGAGTTTTTGGGCACCTCGAGGCAGTGTAATGGGTAGCAAGCTTGTCTTGCTAGAACAATTACGACTGAGTAGTTAGTTCAATCCTCACTGGGTGCCCCCTACTTTCAGCCTTGTGCCACATCTAAGCTACGCTTGGAAAATCACTATATCTTGGGAGTTTCAGCTTACAATATTTTATTCTTGTTAAAATATTGATGTAGCAAATCAGTGTCAGCCAATATCTTAAATGGAAACCTTTTGAGCCATAACAAGTGTTTTTTTTTTGTTTTTTTTGTTTTGTTTTGTTTTTTAACATTTGCCCAGATGATTATTAGCTAAGTGAAGTGGGCCCTCATAAGGAACCTGGCATACAACCTTGACAAAGATCACTGAATGAAGCCAGACCTTGATAAATTGCTTCTTTTTAGACAAAGATGACATGCCAATTATATACTGTTCACCTTGCTTCATCCCTGCCTGTCTTATCTACTCTGCCGATGGTTACATTCAAAATAAAATTTGTTTACTACCACAATTGACTCCTGGTTTTATTTTGTGGGTAATGACCTCTGACCAAAGAGTTATTTTGAAGCCACAAGCATTTGACTGGAAGAAGCTGCCCCCCTGAGAACGAATTTGCTGTCTGGTCTGTAACACTACATGCATAGCAGCAAGGATTGCGGTTTGGGCTTTTATGCAAACAAAGTCATATAAAATGTTATTTGTAAATAAATCAGTGGCCACAGAAACAGATTTGATTAACACAATATCTGTTATAGAATGGTCAGCGATTGGTCAGAATACATTGTGGTCATGCTATTCTGACAGTGATGGATTGCTTTTCTCTAAGTTTTGGATATAAGACCAAAATGGCATGAAGTTGATGAGGCCCACAGGAATTTTGAAATTTTGATACTTTCCTCACCCAGATTTCTTAAAGAGGTTAGACCACATGTGGAGACTTGCTAACCAACAAATAGGCAGATTCCCCCCCACACACAGTTCTTCACGCACTTCATTCTAAAATCAATGCTACCACATCTGTCTCTCTCTTAAAATAAATAAGAAAAACTGTCTTTTGTTGATACAATTTATGAAGTGGTATTGTGGTCTGAGGTGCTGAAGCCAGTGAAAATATGGAACACATCATGTCCCATATGAGTGAAAAAAAATTTTTTTCTTTTTTTCCTTTTTCAATATTTTAAGCATTAATCAGGGCCTTTTTGACATTCTATTTGCTGATTTATTTATTTATTTATTTATTTTTTCTTCTGGGTTGACTTTGTTTATTTCCAGAGATCTTTGCTTGACTATTGTTTCCAATGTCAATATAAATTTCTCATCATGATGGACTGCAAGTTTTATTGGCTTAATATCTGGAGATGATGGAAATGATTCAATTAATTTCAAACCATATTTTTTTCTTGTCAAGATGGGAGGTTCTGGCAAATGAGAATCAACCTTTCTTGCATGACTATATTCTTTGGATTCTTTTGACTAAATCTTATTAGTTAGGACCCTACAGCCGAATTGCAATTTCAGTCAGGTTTGTTATATTCACTTCTGTGCAAATGCTTTTGGGAAGAGTATGAATCCACCTCTTCTCCCTATGGGTTAATCAGTAGGGCTTTCATCAGGAAATCTCAAAAAAAAAAAAAAAGTTCTTAAAATTTAAAAATAATTTCTGACTTTAAATAACCTGCAAAAAGTTGAAAATTTGTATATAAAAAAAATTGATCTGGGTTGTGATTTTCTAAGGGAATCTAGAATTTGGGACTAAAGGAATATAAAATTCTTGTCCTTTTTTTTCTCTCTCTTCTGTCTTTTTCTCTCTCTTCTGTCTTTTTCTCTCTCTTCTGTCTTTTTTCTCTCTCTTCTGTCTTTTTTCTCTCTCTTCCTCTCTTTTTTCTCTCTCTTCCTCTCTTTTTTCTCTCTCTTTCTCTCTCTTTTTTTCTCTCTCTCTCTCTTTTTTTCTCTCTCTCTCTCTTTTTTTCTCTCTTAATTTTTTTTCTTTTTAAGAACTTCCGATATTGAAGCAATGTCTTTTAATTTTTAACTGTCATAAAACATTTAAAAAAAAAAATGTCCAGTATGGGGAAACTGGTATCCTATTTAATCAAATGTTGAATACACAATTGTGACCAAAACTTGATGACTACCATTACACAAATTGGTATGCCATAAAATAACTAACATTTGTACAAGCAAACACTTGGTATTTCTGGAACCTTTCCAAAGTGATATGTGCCATATCTCGTCTGAAAGTAGATAGTCTCAGAATTTCAAAACTAGTCTTTCACTTAATAAAAATTAATATCGGCTCGCAAGTAATGTCCGTCTTTTGAAATCCATTGTAATTACAAACCCATCATCCTAGTTATTAATCATGTGTAGCAGTTAATAAATTTGGAGTACACGGATATATTTTAGGTTTTTGCCTGGCACTGGCAGCATACACAGTGGATGAAAGAATTTCTTACTCCTATTAATGGATTTGCATCTTTTGTTCATGAAAAAATGTCATTGGAAGATTTACCCAGACTGTAACATTCATTGGACTTCGATAATGAAGCTCAACAGTCATTAGCAATCGATGCCAAAGATCTTGGGAAACTATCAAAGACATCTAAATCTACCACATGCTGGCAATGAGAAAAGCTTGGGCGAGTCAGCTAGCTGCATATTCAGGTTCTACATGCATTTAGTGAAGACAACAGAGAAGTTCATTTAGCCATAGTAACAAGTCTCCTTTCACAGTGCCATTACCCAGTCCTTAAATATATCAACAGATGATGAACAACAGGTTGCTGAACAATATACAACACAAAAAGCAGTGGATTAACAGGGGGTTAGTTTTTACAACTGACCCCCGAAAGTTGAGCTTCATGGAAAAAATTGAATATTGTGCATGTGGTAAAATCAGTAGGATATTATTCATTTAGATTTCTTAAAATGCAATGAAGCCTTAAATGCACATTTATACATCCAGCAGCTGCAACATGTCTGTAAAAGTTTGGTTGAAAAGTACTCTGTGCTTATCTATAGGAAAAATCTTTTCTCCTCCATGACAATACAAAGCCACATACAGCAAGATTAACACAAGATAAAAAAAAAATTAGTTTTTTTTTTCGGACCCACCTATTATATTCAGCTAACCTTTCACCAACACATTACCTTTTCTGATCATTGAATATCAGGCATTAAGGACTCTCTTTCCTGAGTCTCTATTTTTCATCAGATCTTTTCAAAGCTTAATTAAATAATAAAACCTTCATGTTCTTTTTGCTATTTCCAGATTGTGTAATTTTATCAATCAAAAATGTATTGGTTGATAAATTTAAATATCATCAAAACTGTTTTGATTTGAGGTCATGAACTGACATGTTCTCTCGTGGCATTGTATACCGATTCGATAATATTTTGCCTGCCTTCTCTGTCCTCTGCAAGTTTACAATCAAGGAAGATCTGCAACAAATCTGAAAACTGGGATCTTTACTACCTTGTTCTTTGAATGTCTCGGATCAGTGTTGTGACTAAGGTGGTTCTTGGATGACCTCTGAACTTTTTGAAGTCAGTCTTTTCAAACCTTGACATTGGAAGTTCAGTAGTATTTTCTGAATATTGTCTTTCTCATTATGCAATGTCTTAAATAAGTAGTTACTGCATAGCAGTAACTGGAGCAGCCATTACGTACACTGACAATAAAATTCAAATGTACTAATTGAAAATCGATTTTAAAATCAAGAAGTTTATTCAAATCATGATATTTCGTTAACTAACCGAGCAAGGAGTTGTATTACATCCTATTCATTTCAATGTCTTGCAAGAAACATTTGATGTCACTTAAAAAAAGAAAAATGACCAGTTCAACTACATATCTGTGTTAGAGTAATTTTCTTGGCATGAAAAATGTTTATTACCTTTTTGTTTTGTGCCTATTTTTGGTTTTATCAATAAGACGGGAGATATATTTTTTTTTTACCTGATTTTGTCTTTTAACAGAAATGTAGTAAACGGCTGGTATTGTATAGATCAGCTTTCCCTTTCTATAATATCTGTGGGCATCTGCAAGTGACCTTGCTATAAATGCAAAGAAGAAAGATAGCTGTCAGTTTTGCTGCTGCTTGTATCAAAAAAGAAACCTACCACAAATGTTTTTTTTTATTCTCCACTTATATATATATATATATATATATATATATATATATATATAATATAGGGGAGGTGAAATCTGTATTCCTATAAATTATGCACATGTAAAAATATTCTTATATCAGTAAAATCACCTGTTTATATAATACTTATACATATGCTTGCCTCTATATATAAATGCACACACCCTACACATGTACATACACATGATTTGTGAAAGCATATATATATATATATATATATATATATATATATATATAATATGAAAGCCATAATTATTTTTATAAATATGTATCTCATTCAAAACGAACAGCTTGTATAGCACCAGTTCAGATTCCTCAAAATCAGGCTGTCCAATATGCTCGAAGAGAATCTTGCAAATGCTTCCAAATGGTATTTTTGATGTGCTTTTTCACATCTTCATCAAACCCCCAGCTCACCTCCTCCACCTTCTGCCATTAAGGGAAGCTGGGCAAGTAAGTGAAGTTGGGAATACTACTCTCTCCTTGCCTTCAGCAACCTATACCATTACTTGCTTTTACTCCCACCTCTACCAAGAACAAAATGACTGTTTCACACATGCCTTGTATGTATATGTGTGTTATATGAAGGCATTGATTTGCCTGATGTTAACTATACACCATTCAACTGTCGGTAACAGACATAGAAAACTCTCCCTTCTTGTATGTCACTGTCCATTTACTCTGGGCCCTGAGGTTCCTTGCAAGGATTCTTCTCCCCAACCTTACCTCCCTACCCGAGTTTTCTTTTTAGTCAATCAGTTAAATGCTTCCAGCTAGGGAAATATCAAGCAATGAAGTTGATTCTTTGATGGGCCGTGCAGGTTTGACTTTACACCAAAACCTTGCATTTGGAATAACTTGTCATAAAAAAAAAAAGACAAAACTCCAACAAAAGCGCAAAATGAATTGAATTCAAAGCGTCTATATATTGTGTATGTATATTTAAAAATATGCTGTGTTTATGGGAGATGAGTGATCTACAGCAGAGGAGAGAGTGTTTGTAGATATAAACAGTGTGAACATAGGAATACACTCTGAAAATTGCTTGACGTGTGAAACTGACTGTTGCCATGCAATATTGAGTTGTGTGTGTAAAATATATATTATCCCTCACCCATAACATGACTCTGAGTTTCATGCCTGACACGATCGTCAGGTGCTGAGTATAGACTGACCGTTACGTAATTTAAATATTACACTGAGATTACAGTTTGTTTTATAATTAAGAAAAATTATATTTGATATTTAAAATAAAGTGTGTGTATGTATGTATGTATGTATAAAAACAACTGAAAAGTTGCAAATTAAAAAAAAATTGAATGTTTTTTTTGAGAAAGTATTTATTTATATTTATATATAATTTGATATTTCAGATCGAACCCCGATCTTTCATCAGAAATGACTGTTTTCAGAAGTATAAATACTTTCACAAAAAACATCACATTTTTTTTTTAATTTGCAACTTTTCAGTCATTTTTTCTATATTATAAACATATTAAGAAATGGCTTCCCATTATGAGATAGAGATATATATATATACACACACACACACAAACACAAAAAGATATTTTTTATTTTTGTGTTGTGAATATTAATTTAATTTTATATTAAAGGGAGATTATTTGTTCTTTTTGCATAAAAAAAAAAATCAAAATAATTTTTTGACGAGACATAAGTTACATCTATTTCATTCCCCGTTATAAGATTTGGCTCTTGCTATAATACCCCAGTTGATAAAAGGTGAATTACTATCATTCTTTAATTGCGAGAAATATTTAAAGAGAGCCGTGCTGGTTTTGTATTTTATATTACCTGAAGTCATTCAATGATGGTAGAAACGAAATTTCCAATGATTTTCAGTGGAACCTAAATAAAATTTAACATTGTTACTGGATTGTATGCCCGCTTGGTATACGATATTATCAGGCATTCATTGAGCGTTTATGTGACAGATCATATACTTTGGTAGTTGCATTTATTTTTAGAAATAATTACGTTGTCCTTGTTGGAAATATATTTGTTTAATATAATGTTGTTATGTTGGGATATAGATTTATCTGTTATTAATGCATCTAGAGCTGATATTAACATTATCTTTGTCAAAATCTTTTTTAGTGCTGGTGAATGATTAAAATGCTTATGGATTAAATTTACGAAGTTTTTTCTGATATTAGTTTGAACATTATGGTTAATAGGTGGATTAAACCATATGATGTTACTGTTTATTTTTACCTTTGTTTTTTTTAAATCCTCTAAATTTAATTTATTATTTGTTCGTTCTAAAGTCTTAATATATTTAATTTTACTATTATCAAATATTTCCTGATTGCTGGAGTTGGGAGATAATTTAAACTTGGCGGATTTATGTAAATTATCTAGAATTTTATGAAGGTGGTCTGATTCTTTACTGACGTATCTATGGTTATATAAATCTTTTGTATATGGCTTGTAATAACCAGTATTCAAGTCTAAGAAAGTTGATCCCTTTAGCATTGGTGGTAGTAATAATATTTAATTTATGATCTTTAAAAAAAATTCATCAGTTCCTTTTTCAATCAGTTTATATTTTTTTTTGTGGGCTAACTTTAAAGAGGAGAATTACACTGTCATCTCCATAGTGTCTTTAATGTCAAAAATAAATCTAAGTCTCCACAATAATAAGATTCCAACTAATTTGCATGCCTCTGCTGAATCAAATGGATGATTTCCAACACACGTCTATTTATTTTTATAATTTCCATAATTTATGATTTCCAAGCTATATACATAAAACAGTTGAAACCTAACCTGAACAAAATAAACTATGAAATCTCCACAAATATTCTTAAATGCCTATAATTAGTAACAGAAGCCATTGGTTCATACCAACGGCTTTCCATACTCAATACTCATCGGATTCACTCTCTCGTGGTCATGTGTGACGTCATGAGCTGTTGTGTGATTATCGCCCTTCAGCGTCTTATATGCACGTGTTTATCGTTGCTTGGAAATCATCCATGTAAACAAAAACAGACTATCATCAATTTCTTGTTCATGTATTGCTTAATATATTGTGTAATTGTCATCTTTGAAAATGGCTTATGTAAGCCGAAAGCTTAGATTGGATTAAAAATATGTATCAATATTGTGATTTTCTTTCATTGTTTAATGATAATGTTATTAATCTTAGCAGACGATATGAAAAGAACTTACATAAAATATATAGACAAAACTTATCTATATTATTTAATGAAACATATATATATATATATATATACACACACACATCTATTTATTTTTATAATTATCCTTTCCAGTTCTCTAATTAGCTTCTTGATGTTAAGATGAAATTAATCAAGGCAAGCGTCATAGATTCTTTCCTGCCCAAGTACTTTCAATCTCCTCTGAGAACATCCTCAAGTGAATTACAAAGACAAACTTATTCTAACTCTGATCGTTGTGATGGTGATTTTTTAAGTCCTTGGTAGGAGAAAAAAAAATATGAAATGAAACTTGTTTGAATGAAGATATGGTGTTATGTAATGTATATAAAATTAAAAATTTCAGACGCACTGGATTGTATATTAATATTTTTTGTTTTATTTTAATTAGGTTCCTAGACTAGTTTTGGCCAGCATAGCCATCATCAGGAGAAAAAAAATCCCTGCTTTTTAGTAGCAGTGAACAACAGGAGTGAATGACTGTATATGAAGAAAGTGAACTTCATCTGTAGTTTTCATTTGTTTTTTGTTTTGTTTTTTATCATTAATTTTGGACAGTCCTTGTATTGGTGAAATGGCCTCTTTCAATTTGTTTTTAAAATAGAGGCTGGGAGATTCCTGAGTCTCAGAATTCCCTCTTTAATCATTTTGACAGTTTTATTGGTTACTAGGAAGCGGATGTCTGTGTTAATTGCATGTTATCTTTTAGTTTTGGGGAGAATATGTGTCTATATGTGTGAGACCTCAACACTTCTGCAAGCATGTCTATCTTGTGCGGGTGAGAAATGTGGGTAGGGCTTAATTTATGGGGGTTACATATCAATTCTATCTATGCTCTTAAATTTGTGGTTAAGTCCGTCTAGACAAAATGTTTTGTGGTGCAAAATCCATTTGTTTTCATGTTCCTCTAGAATTTTTCTATCTTTTCTGTCTATTTCTATTTCAATTATAGTGAATTTGGCATGGCTTTTAAAATCGTGTTGTTTCACGGGTAATAAACTCTCATGGGGAGCCAAATCGATCCAATTTCGATATTATTAATTTTGTAGTGAAAAGCCATTCATATTTTCCCACATATTGTTTCTGGCATACTGTACATTCTAACAGGTAAATTATGTTATGACTTCTACAGTTAGTTGTGGTAGATTGTGACACAGTTTTGTCAGCCCAGGGTCGACTCCTAGTCACAGCGCGAAGCTGTGATACTTCTCCTACCAGGGCTTTGGGGTTGACTCTTAGTCGCTGCCACCAACACATAACCTGGTTGATCGGCAGTCATTGCTACCCAGCAGGATCCTTTGGTCAAGATACCAAATGACATGGTCGGTTGATTCTAACGGCTTCACATCAGATGCAACCAGTTCAACACCAGCTCCGTCATTCTCAGCTCACTTCCAATAACTGGTTAACAAAGTAACTACTTCGATCTCAAGTCTAACCTACCCACATTGTGATTTGATCTCAGGTAGACGAGATCAATCCAGCATCAGGCCATAGTGTAAGACGAGTCTAAACGGGAGGTAATGTCACACAAGTATAAAGAGAAATAAATAAAAACCAGAAAAGGTTCAGGTATATTGAAAGAAAGCAAATCAATTTTTATCAGTCTGTTCTATACAGGAATATGTGTTTTTTCACAACCCATTTCTTCTGAGAGTGACACTACTATGCTTTTAGGCAAGTTCTGGTCTTCTAAGTCATCTGGTTTAGTTTTTAGGTGATGGCTTAGCTTTGTTCGTCAGTATAACTTGCTGTTTTGTTGAAAGGCAAGGTCGGAGGTGGAAGTCATGGAATCTCTTGGCCAGCTTCTACGAGGCAACTCTCTGGTTCCTGCTAGTGAACTGAAAAAACAACTGCCAAACTGCCCAAGGGCACTTGCGTATATGAACTTTGACCAAAAACTGGTGCAGAGTTAGACACAGCCTGGGGTTCTTGGAAATTCCCGATTTCTGACCAGGGACTCCTTTGTTGTCCGGCTAGGAAAATTGATTACTTCCCATTTTGGAAAATTAATTACTTTCCATTTTTAGAGAGATCCCTTTGTCCATGAGGAGAGGTTGCAGGATAGCCATCCTCCTAAACTTCCTCCCTCCCTCTCACACTGGTATCACATACCAAATCCTTTCAGTGGTCATTAGTAATTTCCCCATCTTTCTTACCAATTTACCTCCACCTATTACCATTGCTACCACCCAACCAATGGTGTCTTGGTCATGCGTGTATGGCTAAGCTTTTTTCATTAATTAACTCTTTGACATCCGTGTTTATTCAGGATTTCTGAGTTCAGAATTATTAACATTGTTTATGAAATTCCCTTTTCCGTCTTACAAATAACACATGGCTTGTCACTTGGCCAACTCCTAAAATCTTTGCAATTTCAAATGATATCTTCAACGCTTTCTGGTTATTTCATGTTTTTTTTTAACCAGTATCATTAATCAATTGTCAAAAGCACGTCACATTGCCCTTCTGTGAATTTATTGTTGACGCAAATCCCTGGTTTCTTGAGAAAAGTAACTTTTTTTTTTTCTTAAAGTAAAAATAAGATCTCTGGATATGTTTTCCGTTCTCAGTATCTTCTTGTTTAATTTTTATGGTTAATTAGTTAATTACCATAGCTAAATAGTGTCACAAGATTTTGAAAGTAGATTTAGTGACTGAGCTAATGAACAAATTGGTATGTCTAATGTGGTTACAACATAGGCTCCTTTTGTTGTTAAATGGCTAGGAAAATCTTGTTTTTATTTTTGGTCTATTATGGGTTACCTTACCATCAGAAATTTGGTTACTACCTATAATTTCCTTAAGGTTCTTAGGTCTATGATATGCTAGAAGGTCGGGTTCCTCAAACAGTTTTTACGTTTGGTTTGAGATGTAGTATTTCCCAGCAACTTTTGATTATCTGAGATAGAGGAGGAAGAGTGGTGTCGAAAGTGGTTACTAGAGGGATGCGTTTGGATTTTTTAATTTTATACATTAGGGTGTCTTCTCTAAGTGTGGAAATTGCTTTATTTGTTCCCTGATTAAATGTTGTTTATAGCCATGTGTTATGAATTGATGCTTGAGATTTTTAGTCTGTTTACTTAGTTCTTCATATCCTTCTGAGTTTAAGTGCTTGTGAATAGGGAAGGTGGTAAGACTTAAAGTGTAGATAGTTGTGGGTGTCAGTGATTTTAGTGTGTAGTGTCGTTTGTAGTTTTCTGTTTTTATTGATGTAGATGCAGGTGTCTAAAAATGTTACCGATCTTGTGGAATTTTCGTGGTCGAACTTAATGGAGTCGTGTATCATGTTTAGGGTCATAAAGAATTCAGTGAGTTTCTCCTCCCTGCCTGTGCATATGAAGAAGATATCATCAATATATCTTGCATAGAATATGCAGTCATTACTGATGAAGGGATAAATATGGGTCTCCTCAAATTTTCCCATAAAGATTGTGGTATATGATGGAACTGCAATGGTGTCCATGGCACATCCTCTCACTTTTCGGTAGTGTTTTCCATTGAAATTGAAAGTATTCAATCTAAGAATATGTTCCATAAGTTTTATGATTACTTTTGGGTGGGGGAGAGTCTTTTTAGTGCTTCTTTAACAGCGACTACTTGTTTGATGTTTGAATAAAGTGATCTTGCTTCCATGTTTATTAGAGTAGCATTTTCTGGCACTGTTTGTATATGTTCAATTCTATTTAGTAGGTCTGTTATGTCTCTGACCTAGGATTTTACTCCCTTAGTCATGTGGCACAACATATATATTTTCTGGAGAAATAAATTTTAGTCCTGGAACCTTAAGCTTGTCTCTTTTTTTAAATTTAATTAATTAGCATTTGCTCTGTTGTTTCATTGAGCTCTCTGGATTACATCCTCTTTAGAATTATCCATATGGATTACCAAACCTTTCATAACCTTACTATATATATATATATATATATATATATATATATATATATATATATATATGTGTGTGTGTGTAATTTGGCACCAACTTTTCTTTCAAACATGTAGTGTTGAATGTTAAAGACAACATAGTCTTACATATTTTCTTTTGAATTTTCTCATATTCTCTAATGAGATTTTCTATTTGAAAATAGTTTCGAAATATGTATTGTCCACACGATTACCTAGCCCTTTCGAACATCATCGCGTATTTTGAATTTAAAAGGATTTTAACGTTTTTAGTTTGTAAAAAAAGTAGCAACATGATTACGCTACAAGATAATTGGCAAATGTTTGTTTAAAAAAAAAAAAATTTGACTAAAATATTGACCCTGAAGATGAACAATGATGTTCGAAATCGCTAGGTCATCGTATGGACAATACATATTTCGAAACTATTTTCAAATAAAAAGTCTCATTAGAGAATATGAGAAAATTCAAAAGAAAATATGTAAGACTATGTTGTCTTTAACATTCAACACTACATGTTTGAAATATATATATATATATATATATTATTTGGACTGTTGTTATGATAAAGAAGTTAAAGTATGCAAAGTGAAGTCACTTGGCACTGATGAACCTTGACCTTTGTCACACTTGCACACTAAGTTATAATGTTCTGTTAAGGGCCATGGCTTGTCTGGTAGTTTTTGGCTAAGCACATCATTTCCTATGTTCCATCACCATATTCCCCAAATCTCACTCTTTGCGACATTTTTATCTTTAAAAATAAAATCCTACTTGAAAGGAATCGGATTTCAAGACATTGAGGAAATCGATGAGAAGTAAATGAGACAGCTGCTCACAATCGCAAAATTGGAATTCCAGGAATGCTTCCATCAATGGAAACAAAGCTGGATAAAATGTACAGCTTTAGAAGAGGACTACTTCAAAGGAGATTAAATGCGAATTTATGTGTTGTAGTGTTTTTTTTTTGTTTTTTTTTATAGCACCACTCATGATAATTTTTGATCAGGCCACACACAAAAAAGTCAGCTGTGGCATTTTGTTATCGAATTAGTTCAGCCATTGATGATCACATATTTGTATTAAACTTTTAAGATTTCTTTTTTTTTTTTCTTCCTTTCTATTCCCCTTTTTTCTTCCTTTTCCTCTTTTTTCTTCCTTTTCCCCTTTTTTCTTCCTTTTCCCCTTTTTTCTTCCTTTTCCTCTTTTTTCTTCCTTTCCTCTTTTTTCTTCCTTTCCCTCTGAGAATAGCATGGAGTGAACATGTGAGTAATGACAGTTATAGAGAAAATGGAAATAAAAAGTGTACAGAAAGTTGAAATTTCTTGGGAACATAATGAGGAAAGAGTGCTTAGAAAATTTTCACTCCTATGACTTATTGACTACAAGATGAACAGAGGGGAGTAGCATATAACCTACCAAGCAAACTTCTATAAATGGTTTGCAGAACAGTTAGGAGAGATAACAAAAAGATTAAAATTACTAAGTTAAAAAGGACAAGAAATTGTGGAGAGCCATGATTGCCTACGTCTTGAGTGAACATGGTATATTAAAGTTGCAGTCAGAATCTCTTGCATATTTATAAGTCTACAATTCATTCTTTCTTTGCATATTGGTGCCATATGAGGTCTGGTGCTTCTGCTATATATTTAGAGATTCTTGATAAAATCTAAGAATCTGCAATGTTATTGGTCCTGACCTGGCATCTCAGCTTCAGTCACTTACCCATTGCGATAGCATAGTTTTCCTGTATATTTGAGTATATGGCTAGATGGAACCATACATTCTATGCTAACAATTTCTTCTCTTATACTTCTAACCAGAAGAACTCTCTCCCGGTTTTTGCCTTCCATTCAACTTTGATTTTCCAAAATTTAAATGTGATTTCTCTCTCTCTCTCTCTCTCTCTCTCTTTTTCTCTCTCTCTCTCTCTTTTTCTTCATCGCTCTTTTTCTCTCTCTCTCTCTTTTTCTTCATCGCTCTTTTTCTTTTCTCTCTCTTTTTATCGCTCTTTTTCTTTTCTCTTTCTTTTTATCGCTCTTTTTCTTTTCTCTTTCTTTTTATCGCTCTTTTTCTTTTCTCTTTCTTTTTATCGCTCTTTTTCTTTTCTCTTTCTTTTTATCGCTCTTTTTCTTTTCTTTCTTTTTATCGCTCTTTTTCTTTTCTCTTTCTTTTTATCGCTCTTTTTCTTTTCTTTCTTTTTATCGCTCTTTTTCTTTTCTTTCTTTTTATCGCTCTTTTTCTTTTCTCTCTCTTTTTATCGCTCTTTTTCTTTTCTCTCTCTTTTTATCGCTCTTTTTCTTTTCTCTTTCTTTTTATCGCTCTTTTTCTTTTCTCTCTCTTTTTATCGCTCTTTTTCTTTTTATCTTTTCTCTCTTTTTATTCTCTTTTTTCCTTTCCTTGCATTTTTAGAAGTATTCTCACAGTATGCAGCCATTACTTTCTGTAGTCAACTGCTTGCCAACCAAGGATATATATAGGATTCTGTCTTCCCTGTTATTTAACCCATAGATGTGGGGGAGAATATTGATTCCTACCTTTTTTCTAATTCCTCATTCTGAGCCATTATTCATTGCAGCCACCACCTACACATCCAAACTTACAGTACCTGATAGTCCCAAGTGGTCACCCATCTAGCTACCGATCAGGCTCAACATTGCTTAATCAGTTGATCATATAAGAACCAGTGTTTTTTTGTGACCTACTCATATACTGACAAATGGGGTAGAAGCTTTTTAATACATTGACTGCTAGCCATGACATAACTGATTATGATGTTCACCTTTGTGGTCTTTGCCATCGAAACTACAACCATGTGTTATTTTTTTTTGTTGTTTTTAACATAAATTATTGGCACCTAAGGCAGAAATGAACAATTGTCTTGGCACGAAAAAACAAACTTTTTATAAGAAAAGTTTATTGAAAATATAATGCCTAAACGCAGCATTTGAAAAACAAATGTTCAATATCCAAACTAGATGTAACGTTCTAATGGTGATTTGTTTTTTTTTGGGGGGGGGGTGTTTTTTTTCTTCTCAGTTGGTGGTATAGTTTCTAAATTTCACCATCCATTCTTGGCAACTAAAAACGAACTTTTTAATGGGAAACATTTATTGAAAATATAACACCTAAACCAGGTATTTCAAAAGCAACAGACGTGTCCAATATCTAACCTACGTTCTCAAATAGTGATTTCTGATATAATCAACAATACAGTGACATGGTTTGTCTTCTCAAACAACACAAAAATACCCTGTTTCTCACTATATTTTGCTTTTTTTTGCACAAACTCTACAGGGTCAGATTGGACGTTGTTTCTGCTCACTTGGTGGTAGAGCTTCTAAATAATGCTGCATTCCACGATCCATTCTTGAACATTTTATATTTATTTGGCAGTTATCATCAAGTAATATTTCACAGATTCCTCCTTTAAGGCAAGGCTCTTCTATATGAACCCGTCACTTGACAATATAACAAATGAGCATTCTTGGTCATTATTCCAAACATGTGTAGGGAAAATTTCTGTTGGCTATTATATAAGAAAAGACAACCATAGTCAGGATCATCAAGTCAATGCAAACGATCCTTTCCTTAGCTGCATAGTATGTGCCTCACCAGGGCTACATACAGTTTTGAATTCAGAGTTTTCCTTCTCCTAGACTGGTTGCCACCCAAGGCTATAGAACCCAGTCTGTTAAGGAGCCGACCATAGTCAGGATCATCAAGTCAATGCAAACGATCCTTTCCTTAGCTGCATAGTATGTGCCTCACCAGGGCTACATACAGTTTTGAATTCAGAGCTTTCCTTCTCCTAGACTGGTTGCCACCCAAGGCTATAGAACCCAGTCTGTTAAGGAGTCGACCATAGTCAGGATCATCAAGTCAATGCAAACGATCCTTTCCTTAGCTGCATAGTATGTGCCTCACCAGGGCTACATACAGTTTTGAATTCAGAGTTTTCCTTCTCCTAGACTGGTTGCCACCCAAGGCTATAGAACCCAGTCTGTTAAGGAGTCGACCATAGTCAGGATCATCAAGTCAATGCAAACGATCCTTTCCTTAGCTACATAGTATGTGCCTCACCAGGGCTACATACAGTTTTGAATTCAGAGTTTTCCTTCTCCTAGACTGGTTGCCACCCAAGGCTATAGAACCCAGTCTGTTAAGGAGCCGACCATAGTCAGGATCATCAAGTCAATGCAAACGATCCTTTCCTTAGCTGCATAGTATGTGCCTCACCAGGGCTACATACAGTTTTGAATTCAGAGTTTTCCTTCTCCTAGACTGGTTGCCACCCAAGGCTATAGAACCCAGTCTGTTAAGGAGTCGACCATAGTCAGGATCATCAAGTCAATGCAAACGATCCTTTCCTTAGCTGCATAGTATGTGCTTGTAATCTACATATATTTTACTGTTTACCTCTGTATTATTTCAAGTTGTAACCCACTGACTACCAATCGTAAGGTAATTTGTGGTCACAAATTGTCTTGTTTTTGGGGTTTTACCATCAAGGTTTTGTTGTTTTTCACACAAGTAACTAGGACATGACATCTAAGGCAGGAAAGAAAAATTATAGTGGCAACTAAAAACACTTTTTCATGGGGAAAAATTTATTGAAAATATAAAACCTTCAGATTGGAACCTGTCACTTGACACCACAAAATATGAGCATTCTTGATTTATTATTTCAAAGATGTCTAGCATAAATTTGTGTTTTTCAGTCACCATATTGTTTTTCTGAGATCAGGATAAGAAAGCATTTTGTTTGAGTAACCTACCCTTATATATCTCTCACTTTTAGATTTGATTGAAACCTTTCCATTACAAATCCGTACTTGTAACATTTCTACTTGATGCGTATTGGATATAAGTAAATCGCATCCCTTTTCATCTTTTCTCTTGCACCCAATTACACTTCCTTTGTTTCTAAATGACGTCCTCATTTCTTTCTTTTTTTGTCACCACATCTTTTCGATTACCTTTTCAGTTTCTTTGCAATGTACCATAAACATATGTTTGCTTTGATGACAACACGTTAGCATGAGCAACCACATTATAAAAATTACCCTTATATAATGTTAAAGTCTTTTCTCGGGTAAGCCTCCAACAAAGGAAGCCCCATCTCTGACATATGGCTAAACTCGTTATTTTTATTTTGACAATCAAAACTTTTGATTGGCAAAGGCTGTACAATTTAATACCGTACTTATGCTTTTTTTGTTTTTTATATATTGTTTAAAAAGAAAAAATGTTTCTCTTCACACTATCAAATCGAACCCATATGCCTCTACCGTGGCGATGGAAAATATCCGGATGGGATTACCATTTGCCCTTTTAAAATGGGGAAGTTGTTGATTTGGGATGCAACCTGTGCCGATACATTTTCGGCCGGTGATTTGATCAGGTCCATGGTTGAGTTGGAGTCTGTCACTCAGGACACAGAAATTTTTTTTTTTTTTTTTTTTTTTCTTTTTTAACTAGTTAAATATTCTTTTGCGGACAGATTTATTTTTACTCCTAAAAAAAAAGTTATTGGCCCTCGTTCGATCGCATTCCTTCAGAGGGTTGGCAGGATGGCATCTTGATTAAGGGACAAGCCTTGCAAAACAGAGTGGCTCTTACAGCATGTCTTACTGGTGATGGTGTGAGGCAATATTTTCTCCATCATTGCAGCTGGCAGAGGATAGCGCAAAAAAAAAAAATTGTTTTTATCTAATCACCCAACTAAGTCTGAACTAAGGTTGAATGATATAAAACGGCATCTAGAATTAGTTTATCATCTCTTCTAAGAGTGTTTGTAATTACATATTTGATCAGGTTGAATTATAAATCATCCAACCAAGTCTGAACTAAAGTTGAATGATACGAAACAGTGTCTAGAATTAGCATACAGAGATTTCTGCCAATGCTTATGGCCATATCGCATTGAAATACCGTTTCCAATAAGATCACTAACCTTAAGCAAAGTCTAGCCTGGTCAGTACCTAGATGAGTGGCCATTTTGGAATACCTGGTTTTGTAAGCTTGGATGTGCAGATGATGTAATGGATAATGGCTTGAAATTGTCAATCAGAGAGCAATTTCAGTTGGGTTCGTTATATTCACTTACATGCAAATACCCTTGGGAAAGGCATGAATCCACCTTTTCCCCCTAGCTTTGGTTATTAAGACTTTTATCACTAAATCATTATCTCCAAACAAAATTCTAAAAATATTTTCTTGGTTTATATATCATGCAATGGGTTGATAAACCATAAAAAAATAAATCAAACTATACTTTAATGTGCAATTGACAGAAGATAGCGTGAGAATAATTTTAAGCGTGTTTGAAAATTCTATTAAATTTTTGAAAATCTCAATCTATGGGGCAATGCATATGTAGGGATGGAAGATGTTATTGCCCAAAGGGTTGATAAACCATAAAAATGAATCGATCATTTCTGTCAGTAATTGTTCTTCATGAGTGTTAAAATGGTCTAAAATTGGTTGTGTTTTGTACACCCTGTCATCCATATCCAAAGAATTGGCAACAAAATGAAGAAAAAAATCATAGTAATAACAGGTTTTGACTCGTAATTGATGACCAAAGAGTGATTTGATCGGTGCTCCAATATGATTCACCCCATATGCAGAAGACATCCGAAAAATACTATAATCCTTGAACGTTTTTCTCCTTCCACATAGTCATCCTGTTCTTCATACAAGACCATTCTGGTGAATTATCTGTGAAGCGTGCAAATCAGTTTGGCCCACTCAAATAACCAGAAATTCATCTTGAAAAAAATAGGTTACCAAAATCTTTAAGACTGGTGGAATTTGGTTGGTTATGAGCTGTTTCACTCTATTCTAGATTTTGCTACCATCATTAAATGAACTTGCCACAGCAGTTGTTGTTGTTGTTGTATTATTTTAAAAGACTTCTTCATCATTGCTTGAATTTTTCCAATGAGACATACTGCATGTCATCATCAGAATCAAGTAGATCTTGTCTCTGAGTCACTCAGATTTAGATAATCATCAAGTTCTGTCTTTTTCTTGCCATCCTAAAACACTAATTTAAAATTATAATAAATGTTAATAAAATATACTATAAACTGGGGTAACTTTGACCTATTTTGGTTATTTGGTTATTTTGGTTATTTTTTTTAAAAAATGACCACCACTGTAATTTTATCAATGGAATTGCAACTTTTATTCTGTAGTAGGTTCGCCAATCTTTATCAGTGACAAAATACAAATGAAACTATTTTTACTAAATCGAATGCAACAAAGACCACAAGAGAAATAATTAAATAGGCAGATATTTGTTTTAACAAATATTATTTTTACATCACAAGTATACACGATATAATAAAGTTGTTTAAAACACTTTAGATTTCTTGGTTGTGTGATCAAGGGTAATATAAAGGTGTTATGCTACAGATCTGGTAAGGAATTAAACAGTTTATGTTGATGGTGAAATTGAATGAAATAGATTGCTTGACTTACTGTAGAGTTGTCTCGCTTCGGCTGATATAGTTACGATTTCCTTTATGTTAAGTTATTGAGTGAATTGATTTCTGAATCTCATCTTCGTTGAATTGGTCACTAGATGAGTTGATGTTAAAAAGAAATTGAATTCCACAAGCTAGGTTGATGTTAATAAGAATTAACTTTTTGCAAGGAAGTTGTTTCATGGATTCGTGTGAGGAGTTGATTATTTTAACGACTCACTAAGTCACGTCAAAGTTTCATATTTATGAATTTTCGTCACATGGGAGCTTGAGAACGTTTACATTTTTTGGCGCATTGAACTTAGAACAGCTCAACTTGAGGTCAACCGTGTGGAGGTAGGCAGAAACATGACATTATTATTTATGGACCAATCAGAAAGCATCATTTCGTACTAAACTCTGAAGCCAATTTTAATGGGTTCAGCATCAACTGAGAATACTTAGCTGTGATCCTCTTTCAACAGGTTTAAAACAGAGAATATAGAAATCAAATTCTACAGTTCTTTTACTGGTGAAAGCGGCCATTTTTTGTTAGTTTAAAGACTTAATCCATTTTCAGGCTTTCCACGTTTAAGAAAGGCAGCAATTTTGCACACTATAATTTCTGTGTATAAAAAGTGCTTCTCAAAATGTTGTTGGTGTGATGTTTCTTAAAGCAAAATTTATAGGAAAAAGATAATTTATTTGAAAAGCTTAGAGGTCAAATAAGAAGAAACAGATGTTTTTGAAGGTCAATGATTGTCAGGGAACTAGTCAACTAGAGTGGTCAAAGTTGCTCCAAGACACAACTTTTGGGGTAACTTTGACTACTTTTTAAAAGGCTTGGGCACAAGCTAGAATACATTGATCAGACAAGACTTTGCATGTCTTTCCTTTCCTCTTAAGATTTCAAGGAAGAAGGTAACAGGAAAACTAAAATGAGTGATTTTTCTTGATTTATCGTTTTTGATATCATCAATCATAAGATTTCTTTTGCAAGTAATGTACTTGATGCAATTTATCTTTGTTTCAGCATTTTGGATTAAATTGAAAGAATATATGGAAATTGTGCAACAAATTTTGTCAGAAGCCTTATTTTCTAGGTGGTCAAAGTTACCAGTCCAGACACAACTGCAATAAGCACTTATATACATAGGAAAGGTTGCAAATAGCTAGAGAAGTCAGTTACCCCATTGTTGGTTAACATTGACTACAGTGTACAAAACCTTTTTTTCTCTGGCATGAAACAACCAATTTCCACCTTCACATATGTAGCAGTTTAGTCCATTCATCACTATTTGCATCAAATGTACATCCATTGAACAAAATTTTCAACTTTTACCCAAAAAGTGGAACAAAGTTACCTCGGTTTATAGTAATTAAAGTTGATCATAAAAGCATAGTAAAAAATGAATAATAGACCATTAATAAAATTCTTCCAATGCCATCATCAGAATCAAGTCGATCTTCTGTGTCTGAGTCACTCGGATTTAGATAATCATCAAGCTATGTCTTTTTCTTGCCATTATAAAACATTAATCTAAAATTATAAATGTTAAGTAATGAAATGTAATTAAAGTTGATCATAAAGACATAATTAATAATAAACCATAAATTGCTAATAAAAGTTGGGCAAATTTCAAACCATAGACACCCAACATATTTTATTCTTCACTAAATAATAGCTTAGTACTGTAACCTAGTAACAACATAAAAGAAAGAAAAAATAATACAAAACTAAGACAGAGATCTCTGCTGCCTGTTTTACACAGTTAAGACTTCAGTTGAAGCGACAAATCAACTCATCAAATTTTTTTTCTTATTCCCTAAGTTGGTTATGAAATTTGTGTTTGAAATCAGATTACATAATTGACCCCTGCTGTTCAATGTGTTAAATATGTATTTAAAGTTTTTTTTTTTGTTTTTTCTTTACTTCTAAGTTTTTGTGTGTACCAGCCAAAGACTATAACTTCACTCTCTTATGACGGTACATTAGAATCTATTAAAAGTATTTTCATTTAGTAGATTCTTTTTCCAAAGTTATTCAAACACATCTAAAAAACTATTATTGTTATTATATATGCCATTTTATTTGTCTTTCTTTTAATCATTTCATTGCAAGCAAGGTAGTGTGGCCTTGTTAGGGCCAGAAATAAAGACACAAAGAGAGGAATTGAGTTAAACAAATATATTAACAGAAACAGGAATACAAACATATACAAACGAGTGTTACAGAAAGAATGTTCAGTCCACTGTCAGAGCTGACTGCTCCAAAAGGCAGTACCTGCTCCTGTTTATAGCTGGGAGAGTCCATGTGTTCATGAGTAAATTACCATAAAACAAGGCAATAAAGCCACTAAGACACGAGGGCTTACTGCGTGAGAGATAATTTAAGAAAAAGGATAAAAGAACAAGAATTAAGATAACAGTTGACATTGCTTCTAAGTTTTCAAATATCAAAGTTGACTTGAAAGCAAAAAGCTGAAGGCCAGTTCCTCAAGCGAAAAGCGTCTGTTAGCATAGAACTTACAATTACATCTGGACAATTCAATTTTAAAATGATGAGATCTTTGCTGCCTATGTACTATTGCGCTTAAATTCATAAAGTCCAGGTACCTTAGAGGAAAGTTCATCAGAACAATTACCATGAAAGTATTTATAGAAAAGACACAGGGATGCTATTTTATGATGGTAGAAAAATGACTGAAGCTGAGATGTCAGGGCAAGACTGATAACATTGCAGATTCTTTGTATTTTATGAAGAACATTTAAATACATAACAAAAGCACCAGACTAGATATGACAACAATATTCAATGTAGAGACAAATGGCTGACTTACAAAATATAATTTTAATATATTATATATTTTTATAAAAATAAAATTTTTTTTCAGTACTATTCAGCTACGACTTCTGTTTCTTTAGCTATAATAATGGATACAAGTAATCAAGATTTTTGGCAATTTTGAGGTATTATTTTCCACTGAGAATCGAAACCACTGAAACGGCTCCCAAAATTTGGGAAGTGAAAGGAAACTAAAACTATATTTGGTCATACTGCTCAAATAAGTTTAAGTAGGGACCTCCACAAAAATGGGATACTTAAGGTTTAAAATGAAAAAAAACTTTTTCTTGAAGTTTTTATTTTACTTTTAATTTCAAGCTAATAGATTAAATTTAATATTTCCAATAAGCAAAATACTTTGCTATATTTCAAAACTAATTTAAATTGAGTGAAAGTAGTTCCTTTTTGTTTTTTGCTAAAATAGCTGATTAGTACCCTTTTTATTTTCTTAGTCATTTTTATTGAAATGTAATTGTTTTTATTAAAAAAAAATCTTCCAAAAATAAAATATGCTTTCCCGAACCTTTATATGAGGAATTTTAAACTGATTTAAAGTATAATTTATTGGATTTGAAACAAATATTTTTTACTTCAAGTTTAAAATATCACAAAAATGCATTCTTAACCCAACAGTATCTGTGTTTTTAACCTGATAGTAGCTGTTTTCATGTGTTGACAGCCTGATGACACGTCTAATAACTTTTTATCTTTTAAAACATAATTGAACAAAATGACATAAGTGCCTTATTTATATCAATTTTAAGTACGCAGTAATCTTAAAAATTTAGGAAAATATTATCCGTAATGTCATGTTTTATTGAATTTAAAAATTTTCGCCTTAATTTTACTAGATATTACTCTTATTTTCTAATGTCGTGTATGGTGGCCCATACAAAAATTAGTGAGTTTATACACGTACAAAAAAATTCAATTCTTTTAAAAATATTGATGCTTTTCTATATAAGCTTTTCCATGTATGATTAGTAAATATAGTTTCATTTAACATCTTAAAGGCTGAAATTATTACAGAATTTTAAGATTGAAAACTTAAACAATTTTTCTAATTAAAATTTTTAAAAGACTGAAAACATTTCTTGTAAAAATTCATTCATCAAAAATATTTTTAAGACAGTAGTGTCCTTAATATAGCTTATTTATAAAAAGTAATTAAATTTTTTTAATTAAATGTCATAGTTTTATTACATTATTTATTTTACGATTCCGAGTAGATTTTCGGTAAATGGTATTTGTTTGACAAAAACAAATTGATGATTTAAATTCTCCAAGGAGTTCTGCCATAAAATAAAGGAAGTGATGGGTAAGAGATGTTAAAAAAATTCAATTCATTTGTGAATAAGTCCTGAAAATTTAATTAAAATCTAACAATTATTTGTTTTTTTGTTTGCAAGAATTTCCAAAACAATGTTTTTAATGCTAAAATTGCCTATACTGATCTTTGGCCCACCTGCTGATACAAAAAAAAAGATTTTTAACCAAAATTTTCAAACATGCTACAAATTTTAATAAAATAATCAAACTCTACTTTGGTCTTTCCTATTAGTAACAAAGATTTTGATGCTAAAACTTTTGTTTTTATGAAGTTTGGGGCATTCTTTCATCACGGTATGACCTTTTTTCAAAAAATTTTTGGAGGTACCTAGATTTTGGCATTTTGAGGGTAGTAACTTTTCTCTTTAAATTAAGTCCAGAAGTTGCTTTAAAATGGAAGGTAGAGTAGAATTATTGAAAATCTTTTAGAAGCCTGGGATTTATCAAAAGATACCATATGTTGAGCACATCACGTAAGTTTAAAGAAAAGAAAAATGGTGATCACTGTAAAGGAAACAAAACTCAGTCTCTCAGACAGTTATTGATATTAACTGTACATGCTCAGTGAATATCAGCATTAAGGGTGTGTGGCTTTAGGGGCTTTCTCCAAATATAGATCTCCTTACAAAGATCTCTCTCTCTCTCTCTCTCTCTCTTTTATATAATCTCTGCATTTATATATCCTCTTGTCATTCCCATATTGGGGACATCCACTGATAGCCCATGAGGCACAAATCTGTGCCTGGTGTCTATGTGGTTATCTTCTATGTCAGCTTTCTGATACACCTGGCTACTCTTGTGTGAAGTGCAAAGTGTCTTTTGGTATCTCTTGGCTTACAGCCACATGATCTTGAGACACCGGTTCCTGTATGATCACCAAAGTTGAGCAAAGTCAATTCTGGTCAGTATGTAGATGGGTGACCGTTTGAGAATACCAGGCGCTGTAAGTTTGCATGTGTTGGTGGTATAATGGCTTGTAAATGATAATCAAACTCAGGGTGATACCAATATATTTTGGGGTCACCACAAATCAACTCTTCTTAGGTTCTTTATTGATGTTAAATTTGATTCAGATCTCTGATATGAATCACATGCCACACAACAAAGAGTTGATTAAAACAGAAAAATACTTCTCAAAAGCATTTGCAAATTGAATGAAACCAGAAGTGAGTCTGTTTAATAAATTCTTAACCTGTTTGAGGGGGGGGGGGGGGGCATTCATCTCATTAAAATTACTTGTTAAATTTGTAACACCAATATTTTTTTTTCTTATTGCCATTTAGCAGGATAAGGCAGAAGAAATTTTGTTTGCTTTGAGCAGAACTCCTAATTAAAAATTTTATTTACAAAAAAAAAAAAAAAAAAAATCCCCCCCCGACCATTGCCTGTTGGAAGTGAAAGTCTTTTCTCTCATTTTTCTACAAAAAATCTATTGAATCACAGTAAACAGATCCACTTCTGGCTTCATTCTATTTGCAAATGCTTTTAAAAAAAAAAAAGATATCTCGTTTCTTTTCTATGATATCCCCCGTGCTAAACCTCAAGCCGTTTTCACACTACATCACTGATTTAACAGAAGAAAACAATTTTGTTTTTAAATAACCCCAGGTAAAGAAAAACAACCCCCAGCACTTTTCATTATGTTTACAGAGGGACCCCCCCCTTGCCATTGCTTACATCTTTTCTGCATGTCTCGGTCTCAATCTATTCTTACAGAAAAAAAAAGCTTGTAAGACTATTTGGTTTTACCCAGGATAAATGTTAAGATCGTTCAACTTGAGATGATGTAATCAGAATGTTATATGATTTAATGTTTTGAAGATTCTTTTTCGTTATCCATAATTCAATGGTCCACTGAGATGCCTGGCATTTTTCAGCATGTATCTACAAGGTTTGCCAGAAGTACTTTCCATATAATGGTAAGACTTTAGTGGCAAGGGTGTCTTTATCTAGCTAATGTTATACCATTAAATGGGAGGTATTTCTACCCCACCTTGTATAAAGAAAGCTAATTGCATACACATTTGAGTTTTGCATTGAGTTGTTTGGTAACTGTGGGCATTGAAAAGTCCTGCTTCTCAAAAGCTGACCAAACGTCAGAATTTTTATTTTATTTTATTTAATTTATTTAATTTTTAAAACTCCCTCCTTGCTAACTTTTCAACAGAGAGTGATCAGTAATAGCTATTTCCTTATAAGGAAACCTTCAGGGTTTGTTGACCGAGCAGCATTTTATCCACTTTTACATTTTTATCCACTGGGCCATTTGAGAAAAAAGTATTGGTTGAGCAATCCAAAAAGTGACTAGACCCAAAGAGTTGTGAGTTCAATACCTGGCCACAGGGAATAAAAAACTGGAGGAGTTGAGTTACTATAGGGAATTAACTGAAATTGAGAGATCAAAAAAAAAGGTATCTGTATCTATTTCTGAGATGAGGTATTATTTACATTATTCGGACTATTGTCCTCATCTTTGTCGCCATATTTATTACAACGTTTCAGCCCTTCAGTATCTGTCTATATTTCTGAGATGAGGTATTATGTACACTATTTACATTATTCGGACTATTGTCCTCATCTTTGTCGCCATATTTATTACAACATTTTGGCCGTTGTACGTTCTGGCCTTCTTCAGGTGGTTGGAATGTCAAACTGAACCCTTTATTTCGCTCACTGAGGTAGACTGTTCTAGTTCCATGTGCCATGTTTAATGGATGTCAGTTAATTCCACTCTCCAAGTTCTCCACTGCTTTAACCAGGTATTGAACTCACACTCTTTAGGTCCTGTCACTGGATCTAACTTACACATTTATCCACTGTATTATGTGTCCTTGAGGACACCTGGCACAGCAGAGGGGACAAAAACTTTGAGAGTCGAGTTACTAAAGGCATTTAACTGAAACTGAGATTATTCCAAAAAAGGCATGGCATGTGGAATTGGAACAATGTACCACCATGGACTAAATAAAGGATTCGGGTCAAAATTCCAGCGTATGTCACCTGAAGTTTGGAGTGTTCAACAGTCGATACATTGTGAATATGGCAATAAAAATGAGGACAACAGTCCGAACAATGTAAATGGTGTAAATAATTAGAATACCTCATCTCGGAAATATAGACAGATCCTGAAGAAGGCTGGAACGTACAATGGCCGAAACATCATGAATATGGCAATAAAAATGAGGACAACAGTCTGAACAATGTAAATGGTTACAATACCTCATCTCGGAAATATACGCACATATATTCAGTTTTGTTTTACTAATTCTTGTTTGTTAATTTTATTTTTATATCTACAATTAATTTATGCCTGACTAAAATGAACAAAACTTGTGTCGCAGTTAGCTCCTCCTCATTTCCTTAACCCTTCAACAGGGGTCTCTCTCTCCCGGGAGTATAAATATTGGCTGACCTTTCGCCTCTTTCTCTTCCCACGGCTTCGCACACGTGCGGCCAAACTGCCTCTCCTGGGGCTGCAACCTCGCGCGTGAGGCGAGGTAGAAAAAAAACTTTCTCTTTTTCACTTACACCACTATGTGATCCTCTCACACGAGCAGCGTTTCCCATATTCTGGGAACACGCTTACGCGTTCGTACGGACACTCACACAACTTTCCATACAAACACTGTAACATTTTATTCATGTCTTCAATGTATTTGTAATTCGTGTATTAATCTATTTGTTATTAATATATATTTGTTCGCATACATGTATATCGGTCTTGTTTGTTTCTTTGGACTCCATTAAAGTCCAACATTCTTATGTAGCTGGACCGGCCAGCGGAAGCCTTAACCTAGAGATAACTCATCTTCTCTTCTCACATTCACACACCCCCCCGGTCCTTCACTACACTTGAACAGCCAGCATTTCAGTGAATTCTTTTCAGTTTTCTCTTTGTCAATATCCATAAGTTTTTTTTTGGGTGGGGGGGGGATTTTTATTTTAATTCTGTCTTTTTGCCATTAAAAATCTTTGATGAAAATAACTTTAAACAAACCGACAAATAATCAGAAAAAATATAACCAACATGTATTGACTTTTTTTTTCTTTTTTTTTTTTTTCCCATAATGTGAATGGTGCCGTATTGTAGTTTTAAATTTTCATGTCTTTATTTTTAAAAACAGTCATTCCACCACCCATCCCACACTCCTCAACTTGACGTCATATTATTTACTTAAATATATTACAAAAAAAAAACCCAGTCTTCTGTTGATTTTTATGCCGTTGATTTATAGACAAGCATATTTTATTTTAACCTTTTTAGCACTTTGTAAGCAATTTTGTTTACTGAACAAAATATTTTCCTACCACTTTAGGCAACTCTGATCACAAAACAATAGCATGTTTGAATTTCATGGTTGTGTTGTCATATCCTGCTATGAAAACGAAACAACCTTGACTAAAATTGACAATGAAGACTAATGCAATTGAGAAGCTTAGAAAAAATGACAGTGAAAGGGGGGGAAGTGAATAAATCTAAATAAATCAGATAGCTAAAGGTTAAACAAAAAAAACTGAATGAAAGTAATGGCAGGGGTCATTTTAAATTTTTTAATTACATTTATTTTTATATATTTTATTACTCTTTAATTTGAGCTTGTTTTAAAAATGTGATTAGAATATGAAACCAGCTAAGCAATTTTAAGTAATAAGGAAGGTAAAGGGAGTGGTTAGCACTTGAGCAAAGGGATGTTTGCCACCACCCCCTCTTTTGCCACTCACTATAAAAACTACTGATTGATTGTTTATTTTGGGATAGGCAATAAAAGTTGAAATGTGTTAAATCACTGGAACTTGTGTAAAATCAAGGCAATAATCATCATTCGTTACTTGGTAACCCGCCCCTTGAGTGGACACTCCTAACTCTCCCGCAAGGGAATTCATAGGACCCATATCCAATCAAACGAATCATCGATTTCTTGGCTCATTTAAATTTGTCAACCAGGATTGTCTTGAAAGCACTATCAGACCTGGCCAAAGATTGGCACTTTCAACAAAGTCTAAACATAAAAATGTGCTTAATGTATACTTTGCTATTCTACTAGATACCTACTTGATGAAAATGTTGACGATAAATCAAGTTCCCTAGCAGTTGTGAGTTCAATCCCTGGATCTGGTAGACACATACCCTGAAAGAAATGAACAAGCAACACAAAGGTGAATGAGACTAGATTAGCAGCAAGTTCTTATTTTACAATTGAAATGGCTAGATGTAACCATAAGTTTTATAAGTTTCTTTTCTCACACTTCTCACTTGTGGAACTCACTTATTGCTTTCCAGGCAATTTTGATCTTCAAAAATTTAAATGCAATGTCAATTGTCATCTTCTGACTTCATTTCTATTCTTTTATTATTCTCTCTCCTTAATGTTGTTTTCTTTTCTCATATTATCTCACATTCAGTAACACACCTTGTGTCTTAGTGGCTTTATTGCCTTGCCTTGAGTAAAATGCTTAAGAAAATGTTGACCTAGAAAAATTGAGAAAACTTTAAAGCACTTTCAGTAACACACCTTGTGTCTTAGTGGCTTTATTGCCTTGCCTTGAGTAAAATGCTTAAGAAAATGTTGACCTAGAAAAATTGAGAAAACTTTAAAGCACTTCGTAAGATTTGGTGTGTGAGATATGAGTAAAATGTTTGTCACTTAGCTGATTGGTATTACCTTTATTTATTTATATACTAGTACTCCTTAAATATATTTGAAGTATTTTTCCAGGAGTACAAAATTTTCTAAGAGCAGACATATTAAAAAGCAATTCATTATATGTATATGAATTGCTTTTTAATATATTTGATGTTATAAAATTTTGTAACCGTGGAAAACTCCTTAAACATATTTAAGGAGTATGAGTATTTATTTTATAAAAAGCCAAGAATTTAATTATAATAGACCCAGAAATTCGAAAGCAGCTATAATAATGACCAATATATATATATATATATATATATATATACACACACACACACACAAAGAGAATAGAAAACTCGTATCAATATTGCAATAAAACAGATATTAATCAACAATTTTTTTTCATTTCTATTGTGGAAATTTGGCCTCATATAAATATTCATCATCCCTGCAATGGAAAAGCTGTGGAGTGGGGAATTAATTTTTTTCATCTTCTAGATATAGGGTGACCCCAAAAAACGGGAACTTTTTAACAATCCAATAAAACCAAGAGTGATGGAAGAAAAATATTTAATTCATAGTAATTGAAACCTTAAAACATGCCATTTAAGAAACAATGATGGAATTTTCATTTTTTAAAAATTGCGTCCTGTAGATGGCGTCCTCCTGTACGAATGCATTCTTGAAATCTGCTGTTGAGATTCCGCGTTGACTGCTGCAACGTCTCAGCTGGGATACTGTGAATTTCATTCTCGTTACTAAAATGGCGAAATGTTTACTTGCTCAAGGTCACTGTCTTGCAGTGTTGCCACTTGCTCATGTCTGGCAATACACACTTCAAAAGTTCCCATTTTTTTGGGTCACCCTGTATTTTTGAGGTCCTTTGCATTTTTTTCTCTCTCCCTCCCTCTCTCTCCTTCTCTTCCTCCCTCCTCTCTACCCCCTCTCTCTCCCCCATCTCTCCCTCTCAATGCACAGAAAGATCTATTAATGACTTCATCTTGCACTGTTACATCTGACTGCTACTTGGACTGTCACTCGGACCTACTTGATATGTTGTCCATTTATTTATACTTAGCGGTAGACAATTCACATGACTATTTTAACAAAAAAATGCTCAACTCAATTCAAATGTATTACTTGAAGAGTAATTACACTTTCTAACAACTTGATAATTAGACTTGCTTAAAAGCTGAAACTTTGCAGATTAATAATTTGCTTTAAATACTCTGTCATTTTTTAGCCCTTTTCATTAAATCATAAGTTGATTAAATTTTATTTGAAGTTGATGTCCATGTAGAAGGGATATTGTATCTTATTAATAACTTTCATTAAAATGACGTCTTTATTTTGTCTGCAACTGATTAATTAATAGAATAATGTGTTCAATCTAATTCATTCATTTCACCAAATCTTAATTTATATGGGCTTTTTTAAAGTTTTGTCTTTACAAAT
>OZ038515.1:74613071-74623071 GCA_964036315.1 Acanthosepion esculentum
CATCTGAATTTTTTTTTTTCTTGTGAAGTGAAAAACGCTAAACTTATGTACAAGTTTAGCATTTTTCACTTCAAAATTAAAAAAGATTTAATTTTCAGATGAACACAAAAAGCAAACACACACACACTGGGCACATGGAGAGGGTCTTTTTTTTTCCAACATGAATTTGTTTTGTATGGGTGTGCACATATATATCATAGTGAGGGGAAATAAAATCATTACTTACCACTTGTAGCCAAGTGCATTGCCATATTCCTTACCAGATGGAACATGTTATGTTTGCTTCCTTTTTTATGGAAGTCTGTAGATTGCTGGTGAACTGGAAGTTATCAATGATTGGACAATAAATTGCCAAGAGGAGTCACAGTGTGTGTGATTAAAAATGAGGAATGTTGTAGCTGATTGATGGCACACAAGTCGATACTCGATCAGTATCAGCTTGGTCACCATGAAGAGGGGGGGATGTTAAAAGACCCCAAACCCCTCAGCTAAAAAGAAAGAAAAAAGGATCACTGATGTGTGGCAAAGCATCAAACGGATGTATTTCACAAAAATATATCTAGGTAAAAATTTTACCATCTTTCTTAGAAATTCTTTGCGATGATCCAAATACACTTTTTTATCAATTTTTAGAAACTCTATGTTAAAAAAAAAAAAAAAAAAACTCGTCTATCTCTGTTTGGTTAAAAAAAACATTTACCTCCCTATTTGGTTAAAAAAACATTTACCTCCCTATTTGGTTAAAAAAAACATTTACCTCCCTATTTGGTTAAAAAGAAAAAGCCCATTTACCTCCCTATTTGGTTAAGAAGAATATAATTTTATGAATTGTTTTAGGCCTCGTTACTTTTTTTTATTGTCCCTGCAGTATTTCGATCATTCTAAAGTCTTCTTCAGGTAGACAATCCATAAAAAGCAAAGATTTTAGAGCACTGGGAGACACTACCTGAAAATAAAAGTCCCCCCCCCAACCGGCCACTCTTTCTATACAGATTTTGTATACTTGAAAAAGCTCAATAATGGATCAAATAAAATGTTTTATAGCAAAAACAACAACAACAACAATAATAATTTAAACAAATCTTGAAATGATAATTACTTTTTTCAGAATTATAGACAATATCTTTTAAAAATAATTTTACAATTGTTTGCAAATCAGATGTAACCTGAGGCATTCTCCATGCATTGTTATCTCTGATCTTACAATTAATTTTGTCACTTTGTCACCCATTACTATTTATTACTTTGTGGATTATACATAATCCAATTTTTTAAAAATGCAAGTAAAATCATCAGCAATGTTTGTTTGCTTCCACAATAAATATGCCAAGATGTCATATTTTGTTGCTGAGTCATGTGATCAAAATGGCTGACATCACTTTGATAAACTGCATCTGTTATTGGTCTTTGAAAGAAAAAAAAAACAAATTTCATTTATGCACTTTCATTTCAACTTAAAATGTAGATCAACTCATAAAATGAGATATAGCAAACTAGTATGTGTGTTTGTGTGTGTATGTATGTATGTATGTATGTATCTATCTATCGTCTTCCTCAGATAATAAATGTTGCATAGAGAAATCCTTGAGATTTAAGTGTTCCCTTTTACTCTTTTGAGGAATTTTGCCACTTTCTAATTTTGGACATATCACAGATCTGAATATCAGCTTCATGCTGACCTGGGAATTTCAATTAAGCCGGAAATGTTGACATTTCAATTTTTCTAAGAATAATTCAGACTTAGAATATTTCCTGTCAGAATTCAGACAAGAGTAGGAAGCTCAGAGTGCATATCATTTATGAAATATTTTGACCAAAGCCACAAAGATGACACTTGATCAAATAAAGTTAGTCAATATTAAGTAATGTAAAATATATATATATATATATATATATATATATATATATATATATATATATATAATTATTAACTTAAACATATGTTATGGAACACTGAAGACGTGTCTCTCAGAGTAAAGATTGACATATACAGATCAGTCATTCTCTCAACCCTTCTCTATGGTGCTGAAACTTGTACCCTATACCGCAAGCACATAAATCAACTTGACGCCTTTCACATGCGCTGTCTTCGTGCCATGTGTGATGTAAAATGGGATGACAGGGTCAAGAATAGTGCAATACTCAAGAAATGTAACAACATCACAGGCATTGAAGCCATTCTAGCAAAGATACATCTTAGGTGGGCTTCCAAAAAAGGTGCTGTATGGACAACTACCAAACTCCAAGCGTTCAGTTGGACATCCACTCTTATGCTACAAAGACAAATTGAAAAACAACTTGAAACATCTCTACTTTGATCTGAAAACCTGGGAAGACCAAGCATCAAACTGAAAAGAATGACGAAAGACATGTTTCATTTAGCTAAAGGGTTTTGAAGACAGTAGACTGAAGCACCGTGATCAGAGACGCCATCAAAATCCTGCTTTAACAAATTTCATCTGTCAGTGTGGCTTTGTCACCTGCAGCAAGGTTTGACTAGTATTCCACTTAAGAAAAGCACAAATGAAATGTCTTTCCCTTACCTGATTTTCTCCACAACAGCCTCGTCCTGGGCATGACGATAAACTACATCTGCGTCCTGGGTAAGACGATAAACTACGTCTAACAGCAAGGCCTCTGATCAGGAGGTTTTGAGGAGCGTGGAACCTCCTCTTAAATGCTGGTGTTCCCAGGTCCACCCTGATCCAGGGTGGCAGCAACTTTTAGGGCCCCAGCTATGTGTAAATAGTTAACCCCAAAACTGAGGTAAAAAGCATTATAAAAGCGTAAAAATTTGTTTTAATACCAGAGATTCTTTGTAAAAGAATTATTACCAGCAATATATTTTTGAAGAAAAAAAAACTATTACCAGCAATATATTTTTTTTTTAAATATTACCAGCAATATATTTTTGAAAAAAAAATATTACCAGCTATACATGTTTTAAAATAATATTACCAGCTATACATTTTTGAGGAAAAAATATTACCAGAAATAGATTTTTTACAAAACAAAATATTACCAGGAAAAAAAGTTGTCGGCATTAAATAACCTATTGAGGTTAATATGCCGTAAAACAAAATAAACCAAACCAATCTAAACCAAAGAATACATATTCTATTCATACGAATCTATCCTAAAAATGTTGGAGGCATTAAATAACCCATTGAGGTTGATATGCCGTAAAACACAACAAACCAAACCACAACAGCCCCCGCTAGCATGTATAAGTGTAAAATGAAAGTCACCATCCAATGCTGAGCCTCATTTATCATTCACGATAGGTGAGTCCGCCATATAATATTAGTGATCAGTATCAGAGATTGAGCACATGTAAATATAAAAGTGGATACTTTTGGCCTGAAGATTGCATTCCAGCCTGAAACACAGTTGCTGCTTTGTGTTGACCTCGGTATCGGTTCATACTGTTGTCTTAGACCAAGTTTAGTATAAGACTTAATAGTTTGAACACTTACTTCAGAACAAATCTCCCACACGCACATAATATATAAAAGATACTTATATTTTGCTGTTTTCCTCTGACTTGAAGATTCATGTTTATTTGTGGGCAGTCGCATAATAATCAGACAATTGAAATGGGCAGGAAACTCAATTCTGAAATAGGAGGCCATTACATGGTTTATATATATTGTGGGACAGGAGCAACAAGCAGAGGCTGGTGGGAGACGGAGATTTTCCAATGCCACCGTAGAAGGCATGCTACCCAGGAGGCCTGGACATATGTATCTAGAAAGCGAAGCAGGTGGATAAAGTCTTTAATATTATCCTACACCAATGGGGTTAATCAAGATTTTTATTTATATGCCTGCAGACAGACAGGAGTTCTTGCTTCCTGTTTAGCATTTTGTCATCACCCCCCCCACCATGCCCTGCAAGATCGCCAGTTTTTAGGACCATAAACAAGTTAACATTTGTTTCCCTGACTGATAAACACATGCTTGTGGGATCTGGTTTGCATTATATATATATATATATATATATATATATATATAAAGGAAACAAATTTTAACTTGTTTATGGCCCAAAAACTGGCGATCTTGCAGAGCATGGGGTGATGACAAAATGCTAAAGCATGTATGTATGTGTGTACGTACGTACTCTTTTGGAAAACCTCAGATAGCTCAACTTGCAGATGTGTTGGGACAAATCGATACCAAGGGAAAAATTGGAAATAAAAAAAATAGAACTAAAAACTCAGAACAAGACAAAACCAATCAGCAAATGCTTTGTCCTGAGTCCAAAGAAAAAAACTCCAAGCGAGTAGAAAGACTAAAACGTAGAGTGCTCAATAAGCTAGAATAAATCCTAAGGAGCCAAGCAAACCCTGGCTCCTTAGGATTTATTCTAGTGTGTGTGTGTATAATAAAATATATATGATACAAGGCTCAAGTGCCACTCATGGTAGATGGTTACTGAATGAGGTGTGTGATATAAAGGTAAGAGGAGGTAGAAGGAAGTGATTATATGGCAGATATATAATCATCAACTCTTTACTTGAAGAGGTTATGAGTGTAGCATTTGAGGAAGCATCTACATGGGTGTTTGTTCTATAAACCAGCAGTTCTGGCAGGGTGAAAAATCTGGGTGGAGCTTTCTCTTTTCAGTTGAAATACGACCGGAATAAGGCTGGTTCAACTCCAAGTTCGAGCTGTGAAAGTCTGACCTGGTAGAGCTAAAGAATGAACCTTATCTGACACAAGGAAACATTAATGGGACATGAACAAATTAATACAAGTGGAAAAAAGAAACCCAGATGAGTGAGAAGAAACTGGTTCGTCATCTTCAAAACCAAGCTCGTAACATACCATCTTGACCAAGCAGACCTTGAGGTTTCTCTGGTTATGAGGAAGGGTTGCATTCCCACGGAAACTTTGAGAATCTTTTGGGATTTATTTCACCCTCAGACCATAAGTTCGACTTGTACATATGATCGTGGTGGAGTAATGGTTAGCGGCCCAGACTGAGAAATCAGAGAGCTAAGTTCAGATTCTGCTTATGTTGGTTACATTCACTTACTAGGGAAAGGTAAAAATCCATCTCTTCTCCACCCAGCTATGGGTAAAATATCAGAACAAACTGGGTTCTATAGCCTTGGATGGCAACCAGACTAGAAAAAAGAAACTCTGAATTCAAACCAAATTGCACTATTCTAAAATATGTATACATATGGCTGGGGGACCGATTGTGAATCCAAATTCCCACTGGAAATACAACGAATTTGAAGGTCTGAATGAATATGACCTCTGCTATACTAGGACAGCTTTTGTTTGGATACAGTGGGTTTGTTTGATCGAGCCAGCTCAACCAATTAGGGGAATGCCGCAACAGAGTACATATGATCCATTGCTGAAGATACTGGAAAAATGGTCAGTTCCTTGTTTTGCTCAAGAAAGTACCTGAGTCTACTTGCTATATTCTGACTTTGTATAGCGAAGAAAACGGCGACTTACGTCGTCAAACCAAGCAATAGCGTGTCGCGTGTATCCTACGATGGAAAAGAAAATTACTTACCAAGAAAAAGGGCACGTATTCCGCATGACATGCTGAAGACGGAATATTTTGATTAAAAACAAGTCCGTTGCAGGAGTTTCTATAAAAGCATTTTGATATGCAAAAATTTGGTGTCCTCTCCCAGTTGTCGACAAAGGAAAAAAATTGCTCGGCCGATAAAAGCAGTTGATGTTCTCAAATCAAGAGAAAATTGATGTATTTTGGCTACTGCATTAGTCGGAGAGTGAGTTATTTTTCTGACTGGTCATATGCATTGGGATTTGTGAGATAGTACCTGCGAATCGAGTTTTCAGTATTTCTTTCTGTCTCCGATATTCGAGTCTGAACTTAAAGTAATTTGTTGTCTGCGTTGTGGAATTAATCTGCGACAAATATTTCCTTTGCTTTCAGAACGCTTACACTTTGCAACAGAGCAAAGCAAAAAAGATATATTACTGTGATATCTGGGCTGGAGGAACCCGATCTTTACTTTCTCGTCTTGATAGTTCAAAATCATTCATGGGGTCTTGTGTAGGATGACTTATTTTCCACATGCAGCTTCTTTCCCCACAGACGCCACATTGCAAAACTATCATTACACTTCTGCTAGTTCTATGGCAAATATGAAGACGAGCACTAGCCTTTAGTTCCACCAGTTCAGACCTTTACAGCAATGGCACGTCAGGCTACTTCCACAGAGTTGAATCATCCTCATTTCCCTCTGTATTCTTGTTCTAAGGAGAAAGTTCCACTCAGACTACTTTCCCCTCCCCAAGAACTTCTTTGTGGAACAGACTCCCACGTGGATGCTTTCCTGAACATAACCTTAATCTCTTCAAATCAAGGGTTAATCATTAGCTATTCTTCTCTTTCTCCTTAAAAACTTAATTTTCTACTGCCAAGTCTTACATTCATATCACACACCTTATTCATCATAACTGTTTTATGAATGAGCCTCTACTTTGAGTGACTCTTAAGCCTTGGGATGCCACATGAATCAATGGATAACAAGCTGGTTCCAAAGGCCTTTACAACTTTAATGAGTTTAAGTGTGCCACTTAGTGAGGATCAATCTCAATAAATTATGTCTTTTTGAATGAATGAGCAAATGAAGAAGTTTTGCTTCCCTAAGCACCTTCAGAGAAACCAAGTGAATGAGGAGTGTGTTTTTTATGGACAGGGACAAAACCATTGGCGAGAGGTGGGGAATTTGTTTATATAGATCCCCCAGGTAGTTGGAGTTTTTTTCTTTTTCCTTTTCTTTTTCTTTTTTCTTTTTCCTTTTCTTTTTCTTTTTTCTTTTTTCTTTTCTTTTTTCTTTTATCTTTTCTTTTTTCTTTTTTCTTTTCTTTTTTCTTTTCTTTTTTCTTTTCTTTTTTCTTTTTTCTTTTCTTTTTTTTCTTTTTTTCTCTTTTTTCTTTTTTTCTTCCTTTTTTCTTTTCTTTTTTTCTTCCTTTTTTCTTTTCTTTTTTTTCTTCCTTTTTTCTTTTCTTTTTTTTCTTCCTTTTTTCTTTTCTTTTTTTTCTTCCTGTTCTTTCTGGGTACCAAGCAGAATCAAATTGGTATAAGAAGAAAGAAGAATCAGTGAAAATTGCAAGAGGAAAACTGGTAGAAATCCCAGAATTGTATTTGGTTGACTTGGTCAAAGTGGTTAGATTTCTAACAGTTCTAATAATGGTACATTGCGAAAGAAAGGAATCAAGGCTTAAGTTCGCACGTATTAATTTCCATCCATCTCACTTCTTTGGCAATTTGGTAAATCCATACTCTTCCCTCTGGTTCATTTTGTTAAACTTATAGGGTTTTTTTTTTGTTGTTTTTTTTTAATTTTAAAAGCAAGTTGCACTAGCAAACTATCAGTATCATTAGCCTGATCTTCACTGAGTGCTCACATCTTTCTTACCCTATGCCATAATAAGCTTGGTAAATATTGACACATGATGAGGTGATAGGAAGTGCTAAGTAATTCTTCTTGCTGAATTCGATGTCATGCAAGACTAGAGTCTGGCATGACATTCTCAGCACTGTCCACAGTTTAGAGCTTGGTGTTTAAAAATTCCAAGATAACAGGGTCTCTGTAGAACATCATAGGCCCTGTTGGAAATAACTGATCTAATGATGTCTAAAGGTGATAAACTAAATCGGCTGTGGCAGTGAAGACAGCCATTTTAGTCTGTGTGAATTTTAACAATTTTTTTCAAGCATAAAGATGGTGAGCAAATGAATTTATACCTCCAAGAAACAGATGTCTTTTGCCGATATGGCAAATGAAGACGAGAATGATTTAAGTGAAAAAGGTTACTGTCATTTGAGAGTTGTTATCTGTCACAGTAAATGAAATGCTTTACAGACAGAAAAATGAATGTGATATATTAATTATACTGATTGCATGTATGTATTTGTCATTTTGTGTGTGTGTATGCAAATATACTAGATATTTTATCTGTCAGTATACATATAACTGTGCATGTATGTTATTGTCTTCCTGCATGTATCATGGCATACTGAAAAGTTCTTAGCCCAACCAATGTCCCAAAATCTAACCAAACACCAAAGTACTTTTGAGGGACGTTTTGGTTGGGCTAGGTACCTTTTAAGCCGCTATGTCATGCATTGTTTTCTCTTGTCTCTCTTTCCCTCTATTCGACCCATGTGTATCAGATTCTCCAGGCCCTCCTTCCTCATTATGTCTCCCAGGAACTTCAGCTGCTTCTTCCTCATGTTAAGTATAAGCCTTCTCCTTCTGTGCATCCTCTCCACGACCTCATTGTTGCTCATACCCTCGGCCCATGATATCCTTAGCATCCTTCTGTAGAACCACATCGCCGTCGCCTTGAGTCTCTTCTTCATCTTTGAGTAAATCATGCAAGAAATTGTTGCCATAAAGAAGCACAGATGTCACATAACGGCTTGGTATTCTTTTCTTCACCCCCCCCCCCAAATTCCTCCTGTCTCACAATCCTCTGCCCAGCTTTTGAAATGCATCCCTGGCCATCCCAATGTCTATGGATCTCTCGCTTTTACCGTCCTCTGCCAGAACGCATCCCAGATATCCTGACCTGCAAATCGCATTTTTGGCCCATCCTTTTACTGATCACCATGCATTCTGTCTTCTTGTAGTTTATGCTTAGTCCCTTCTTCACACTCTCCGTCACTACCTTCTGTAGGAAATTTTGTAATTTCTTTTCCGTGTCTGCTATCAGTACTGTGTCATCTGCATATCTTATATTGTTAAGATTGTGGCTGCCAATGCTAAATCCCGGTAGGGTTTCCAAATTTCTCAGAATTGCTTTGCTGTATACATTTAACTATTTCAACTGTAAAAGGGTGAAACCTAGATGCCAATCGACTAGCATACTTAAATTCATGTAGTCAGGGCACCAGGGGAAAAAAGCATGTCTGAGCTGCGTTACCATGAAAATATTTGTAAAAAAGACAGAGAAGCCACGTTATGTCAGTGAGAAAGTGGCTGATGTCGAGATGCCAGGTCAGGATCGATTGCATTGCAGATCCTTCTTTGGATTTTGTCAAAAACCTCGAGATGAATAGCAGGAGCACCAGACCAGATATGGCAGCAGGAGATAAGGAGAGGGGCAAGATTCTGATGAGAAAAACTTTGTCGGTGGGAAAGTAATGTCATGATTCTCGGTCAGAACCAATAACATTACATTCTTTGGATTTTGTTGAGAATCTCAAGATATATAACAGGAGCACCAGACTAGATATGGCAGCAATATTCAATGCACGGACGAATGCTAGGTTTATAAATGTACAAGATGGATTCTGATGAGAAAAACTTTGTCGGTGGGAAAGTAAAGTCGTGATTCTAGGTGAGGACCAATAACATTACATTCTTTGGATTTTGTTGAGAATCTCAAGATATATAACAGGAGCACCAGACCAGATATGGCAGCAATATTCAATGCACGGACGAATGGTAGGTTTATAAATGTACAAGATGGATTCTGATGAGAAAAACCTCCTAGCACTACAGTGACCCAACTTTCCTTCTAAGTAGATGCAACAAATGATTTGATGTAGTCATTGCACTTCAAGTCAATTGAAAATGTGAGGCCTAAAGGCACAGTGTGTTACTCTCCAGGTGTCTATCCAAAAGGCACAGTGTGTTACTCTCCAGGTGTCTATCCAAAAGGCACAGTGTGTTACTCTCCAGGTGTCTATCCAAAAGGCACAGTGTGTTACTCTCCAGGTGTCTATCCAAAAGTCACAGTGTGTTACTCTCCAGGTGTCTATCCAAAAGTCACAGTGTGTTACTCTCCAGGTGTCTATCCAAAAGTCACAGTGTGTTACTCTCCAGGTGTCTATCCAAAAGTCACAGTGTGTTACTCTCCAGGTGTCTATCCAAAAGTCACAGTGTGTTACTCTCCAGGTGTCTATCCAAAAGTCACAGTGTGTTACTCTCCAGGTGTCTAGCCAAAAGTCACAGTGTGTTACTCTCCAGGTGTCTAGCCAAAAGTCACAGTGTGTT